>JAODUO010002049.1:0-42330 GCA_025642075.2 Ridgeia piscesae | reverse complement strand
AAATATTCAATGTTGAAAATTTCTTAAACAAAACACTATTAAATTGTTGTAATTAAATAGGTGCACAGGATTGTTGTTTGATTTTTTAGCCACTTCATTTGCATCAAAACTGCCAGATCAAAGTGTGTCTATGAATACTTGTTATATTTTTTGGAACTATTAATATAATTTGTAAATGTTACTATTGTTGAAAACAGACTAAAAACATATCTTCTAAGTACACAATTATTGAGTAACAACATTTGCATATACTGTGGACCAAGTTCACTTGTATTTCAAATGAGGCTTCAGTAGCAGTGGCCATACTTATTTCTCAAATTTTATTTTGTACTAATTATAAAATATTTTTGCATCTGTTGAAAGAACCGTACTACGCATCACCAACAATGATGCAATACTTGCGGAGAAGGACGTATTCTTCGTTGCCACGCAACCGTTCCTAGGCAACAAGCATGGTTCATATGGCCAATCGTTTTCGTTTGTGATCCAACTCACTGACCCGACCTCAGAGGTCGATGTGATGTCAGAAAACAACACGTGGAACGCCATCGACAGGGAGACAGGAGACATTGTGTTGGTGGGCAGATATACCCTTTCACGCTTGTTGCAAACATCTCGGGGAAAACGTTCCGGGCTTAAAAATAAAATTTTTATTTTATTTTATTTTATTGCAACTTCATATCTTGATATGGTAATTGTAAGGTCAACAGACACCTGTTAAGGTACAAAAGTACAGATGTCATGATAGTCATCTTTAAAGGCCATATTCTGGGATGAAATCTACTCTGCCCCATAATATACATAAATGATGATTATTGCCAAAATATTTAAATATCGTATAAGAGTACACAACATACAAAAGCCATTTAATTTGCAGAAACTCCCGAGGATGTCCTGTTTGTATCTGTTGCTCTAAGGTGACATCGGTCGTGGTTTTGGTGTAACCTCATGCAGTGCAGTCACGTGGTGTTGTGTAAATAATGCTGAGAATGCAATGTTACCCATGACTAACGTCATGATTCTGCCTCTCATGCATTTCCTAAAAACATACTTTCCAAGCCGACATTGCGTTAGCTCCCGTCAATTTAAAAAATGTTTAAATTTTTTTAAATTTTATATTATCTTTTATATATATATATATATATATATATTGATATTTTTCTTTTAAAAATTTTAAAAAAAGGCCTTTTTTCTTGCACCTGGTGGAACCTTTGTTGGGCTATCTTTTTTTTCCTTCCTTCCCCCTTCTTTCCTTTAAATTTTATTTTGGGAAGGGCTTTTTTCCAGTAATTAATTAAAAATTAAAAAAATTTTTTCCCCTTTTTCAAAAAGCCAGCTACTAGTTCATTCAGCTGAGTGAACTGGGGCTTGAGTCAAGAGTATGAAGCTCTATAGCCTCTGCACAAGAGCTGTAGCATGTACATTTATTTTGTTATTGAGTAACAGTAACTCTAAAAAAGCTATTCAAGTAAAAGTAGTTTTTTAAAAGTTTTTTAATAAAAATTAAAAACCCTTAATAAGCCTTCTTTTCTCCCTTTGCAATTTGAACGGGCCCCGCACCCCTTTTTTAAAACAAAAAAATTCATTTTAATTTTCCCAAATTAAATTTTTTTAATATTTTTTGTTTCATTTCAAATAAACATTTGACCCAAAAGCTTTTTTAAAATCCCTTTTTCCGGGGTTTCGGGCCAAAATCCGCCTTGGCCGCTTATTGGTTTTCCCCCTGTTGTCCGAAATAATCGACTGTGCAATCTTGAGGAAAGTTCGTTCAATCGCATCCGATTCTGATCACCCACTCCATACAGACTCTAATGCTCTTCTGTCGGGAAGGAGATACCATTGCATGAAATTTTTTGGGGCTTTCAAATTTTTGGGACATTGCTTACTGTAAAAAAATATTCCCCCTTGGGTTTTAAATTTCATTTGATACATTTTAATTTATTTTTAAACAAAAATTTTGGGGGAAAAATTGGTTTTAATTTCGCATGTAGGGGTTGTCCTAAGAAAAAAAATTTTTTTTAATCCGCCTTCCAGGACGGGTTTGGGATTTCATTTTTTCTGTCAGATAAAGTTTCCCCTTCTTTGGTTGTACCCGTCAACCAATTTTTTGGGGGAACGGGGGCGGTCTTGGTTTTGCCCTCAAAAGGTGAGTGTACATTTAGTTTTGGTCATTTTAAAAAACACAAGAAAATATTAAAATTTAATTTTGGTTCCATGATTGTTTTTTTAGAACAAAGGCCCCCCAATTTTTTTTTTTAAATTTATTATTTTTTAAATTTTTTTCTCTAAGAATTTTGGGGCCCCCGCTATTTTCTTTTTTTGGTGCATCGGGGTTTTATTTTCAGGCCAAAAAATGCTGTGTTTTGGGGGTTTCTTAAATATGTTTTACCCCCCTTAAAGATTTGTTTCGTGGGGGAGAAAAGCGAAAGAAAGGGGTTTTCAGCGGGATTTTTGCCGTGGTGATTATTTAAATATTTGAGTTAGGTTATTTTGGGGGTAAAACTTGCTTTTTTTTAACTTTTTTACTTTTTTATTACTCATGATTGAGACAATATCCTTTAAGACTTTAAAAATTAAATTAAATTAAACAAATAAAAGAAATTAGTGGTAACCTTTTTTCCCCCCTTTGGAGGGAAAAGGCCCTGATTTATTATTAAAGGGTGAAAATTACTTTTACGGGGGCAACCCAAGGTGACTTATTGCACATATTATTAGGGGACGGTTTTTAATATTTTTAATAATTTATTTTTTTTTAAATTTTTTTTTAAAAACACTGCTTAAATTTAAAGGGTAAAACGGAAATGGCAAGTGTTTTCCCCGGGAAAGTTTAAAAAACAAATTTAACCATTAAAAACTTTGGTAATTTTGCATTCCCTTGTAAAATTTAAAAATTTCCCCTAAGGGATTTTTTTAAAAAGAAATTTAATGATTTTGTTTCCCCAAAACAAATTTTTAAAAATTTCCGGGGGGTGAAAAAATTTAGCCCTAGAAAACCCAGAAATAAAACATAATCCGAAAAATACTTTGGGGTTTTTTTGTTGTATTAATATTGGGCTGGCCAATATGGTTTCGAAAATGGCTATAAACGGATCATTTCAACCATGGGTAACCCCCTAAATTTTTTTTGGGGCATTTTGGTTGTGAAACCCAAAATTTTTGGTCCAAAAATCACAATTTTTTCCTTATTATGTGATTTAATATAAACCCTTTAAAATTGTTGCTAAAAATTAAAAATAAAAATTTGAATTTAAAAAAATTTTTTTTTAAAATTTTTGTGTGGAAAAAGTATTAAATTTTTTGTGTAAAGAATTTTTATTTTTCAAGGGTTTAAAATTTTAAAGTTAAAGAAAGTCTTTTTCCTCGTTAAAATTTTTTCCGTAAACATTTTTCAAGTAATGCCTTTTAACCGCAGGCATCCCCAAGACTGTTTTTTAAAGAAATTAAATTTCCCCCCCAGGTTTGGGGGTTCATTTGGGGTTCCAATTCTTAGAAAGGGTTTTTTTTAATTGAAGGCATTAACGGGCCCTAATTTTTTTAATTACCTTTTTTAAATTTTTTGGTGTTTTGTTTTGTTTCTTTTTTATTAATTCAGGTATGCCTTTTTTAATATAAACCTTGATGTTTTTTTCGGGGGGAAAACTGTTGTTGCAAATTTAGCAGTTTACTTTTAATTTGCCAATGGGTTTTAAAAATTGTTAAAATCCCAACCCATTGGGGACTGTTTTTTTTATCATTATTTGGGGGGATCACCAAACCCCCGTTAATTTTAAAAAAAAAATTTATAAAACTCAGAATTTTTTTTTTAAAAAGGGAACCCCGTTTTTTCGGGGGAAAGGCCCCCAAAATTATTAAAAAAAAAATTTACAAAATTAATTGAAATTTTTTATTTTTACTTTAATTTCTTAAATTTACATTTAAATTTTCGGTCCCTTTTTGGGGGGAATACAATGTGGGAAAAAAAAATTTCAAATTTTTTTAATCCATGGCTTGGAAAAAAAGCTTTTTTGTTTAACAGGGTTTTCCCCGGGCTTCCGGGTTTTTTATTAAAAATTTTTTGTTAAAAAAAAAATGGAAAGATAGTGGGATCAATTTTTTTTATTTTGTTCTTTGGTCTAAAATTCAACCTTTAAATAAGGTCTTTAATTTTAAGAATTTCATATTTTAAATGCTTTTGGAGGAATTTTTCAATATGTGGTTTGTTTAAAATCAAATTTTTTGAACTAAAATTTTTTAATTATTTTGAATTTTTCCCTTTTTTGATTTTTCGTACCCGGGGCCTTGGGGAAAGAAAAACCCAAAACCCCGAAAACCCTGGAAATTTCCCCCCTTGTTGAAATAGTATTTAAAAAAAAATTTTAAAAAATTTCTGCCTTGTTTAAATTATGGGAAAAGGCGTAAATTTAGTTTTTAGTTTCTTGGGTTCAGGTTTCCCCCCCTTTAAAGTATATTTTGTCATCTTTTAATAATAAACTCAGTGCTTTCCTTCCGAAGAGACATGGTTAGCCACTGAATTCTGTAGGGTTCTCGTCATCATCAATGGTTGTTTTATGTCCCAAATTGAGACGGGACCGGCATTAATGTGATCTTCGAGTCATGAGTAATGTACAGTCCCCAATGTTGAGAGCCAGGTTTTACACCAAATATACAATGCCTATCTGGTCAATATTTTAAACTCAGTTCACCAGCGTGCTAGGAGATTCTGCTGACACTTAACTATCGCTTACCATCCCCCATCTGAAACAGACGATCTTAAGTGTATCATATGAAGACACTAGACACAAGGCATAGCCTGAATTAGATAAACAGATGCACCAACAGAGACAATAGCAGCACCAAAATCAGTGTAGAGAAAATGGAAAATAACTATAAAAAAATTAGCCTTGACCTGATCTCAATGACCAATCATGGACAATTATAATGATTGGTCTTCGTGTAAGAATGACCAAGCTAAATGTGAGCACTCACTGTGTATTGCGGCAGACAGACGCAGTGCTCCACATTGTTGACGGGTACACCAGAAGAATCATCCATGGAGGCAAAGACGATCTGAGCAGCACACAAGTCGACCATTCCACCAGTTTCCTGGAAGCAGGGATTATTTCAATTTCTTAGCACAAACACGTACTATGCGAAAGTGATGCCAATGACAAGGAATATGAAATGGAACATTACATAGATGCATTAAAATGTATCACATGGCAAAATTTATAAGCAAGAGGAATTATAGCATCTTTACTAGTTAAGCTAATGTCAAATTTGAACAGCCCTTACACAGCAAACAGAGTAAAACTGTACATTTGAGGCGAGCAGATCGCAACCATTTGGAGCATACAGTTTGTACCACACAAAATGTTTAAAAAATATATATTCGCTGAGGTGAAACTATCAACATTGTTTATTTTTAATTTTTAGAAACAACAATTTTAATAAAGCAATTTGGATATTGTTAAAAGGTACTTTTGATGCATGATTTGGATTGAACAGTGACACATTTGACTGCTGACTTTGGGGGGGTTAGTTGACTCAAAATTTGAATTCTTTGGGTTTTCACCACAACCATCCATAACTTTGCAACAAACCAACTGTATAACGTGGAAGTCACCAGTATCATTGTAAAACTGAAATGTTACTCTTTAACAGGATACTTATACTGTACCTCCATCCTGCATGAATCTACCTATATAGGTGTGATCCATTGAAATCCATCATATATAATGCAAACATAGTCTGATGATTAAAAACCTTGGAACTTACATTCGTATACTTGGCTCGGATTCGTATCGACTGCACTGCCATGAGAAGTTCCACTAATTCTCGGTAGGTGGGGTTACGGCCATGTGTCGTATTCATATGCCAGTCCGCTTCTATAAGTCGCATCTGTAGACAGTAATACCAATATATGAAAGACAGCAGCCAACTATTCACCAGTTACAAGTCACTGAAAACACCCACATTACTGTCATCGTTTATAAAACAGTAAAGTTAATTTGTTATATATTACAGTAGCCAATGCTCAGGATGACTCAAACCTGTTGTCACTTTACTCCCCAGCAGAACAGCTCAATCAAACACCATCTCGAATTCCCAGGGAAGCACCCAGCCACATTGCAATTAATATGCAAAGAGTATTCGTACACATATATCCACCACTGTAGAGAACCAGGTACTCATATAGCTGAG
Source organism: Ridgeia piscesae (assembly GCA_025642075.2). Lineage (NCBI taxonomy): Eukaryota > Metazoa > Annelida > Polychaeta > Sabellida > Siboglinidae > Ridgeia > Ridgeia piscesae. The sequence continues at coordinate 36,150 of JAODUO010002049.1, read as the reverse complement.
TGAATTGGACCAATGTAGAGTGAACAAAACTTGACCTAGAAGAGGATCTGTAGCTCTCTAGCTACTGCGCCGCTGAGCTACTAGAGTTTATAATACTTAGCTCATGGTGTCATATCAATCATTACGTTGCTGGTTGCCATGCAGTGTGGGCACTAGCCTCTACTTCTAGGCTGTTGTAAACTTTCCATGCACGTGTTATTAAAATGTTAGGATGCAACAATTTAGCCACCTCACAATTCCATTAATACAGGAGTATTAAAACTCAGTCCCACTAATACACTCATCGTGCTAATACAGTCACCTTGGTAATAAAGTCACCTTGCTAACACAGTCACCATGCTAATACAATCACCTTGCTAATACAGTCACCTTGCTAATCAGGTCACTTTTACCCAGTCCAAAGGGTGAGTTTAATAGCAAGGTTCCACCACGTAATTTGCATTGTATTTGATTCAATTCAATTCAATTCACTTTAATGTCGTGTAAAGGATATTCGTCATACAACTCATGATCGTAACTAAAACATGTAAAAGATTGTCATAAAACAGAAATGCAATGTAAAATGTTACCACAACAAAAGTGAACCTGGAGACATCAACATCACTGACTTAACATAATCACCACAGGCACAAAACTCCTGCTGTAACGAGCCCATTTGCATTTCATGCAATGGTATCTCCTTCCCGACAGAAGAGCATTAGAGTCTGTATGGAGTGGGTGATCAGAATCGGATGCGATTGAACGAACTTTCCTCAAGATTGCACAGTCGATTATTTCGGACAACATTGAGGCAGGTAAGCCAATGAGCTTGGCGACAACGCATGAGATGTTTAGAAGCTCGTTACAGTTACTCACGGAAAGAGCAGGATAGTACCAAATACAGAAACAAGTTATGAACGGCTCAATGATGCTGTGTATTTGTTATGCATACAACAAAACATCAGTAAACAAATTACATCTGCTTGGTGTATAAGTTAAATGATATTGTGAATTTTTTTTTTATTAACAACAGTTGGCTGCGTCGGCCGTTCATAGTTAGCTACAGGAGAAAAGTACTATTGTGTTTACTTCACTTACAGGTATTTTACTTTTTACTTGAAGATTAAGTACATTTTTCAAAAAACTACTTTTACTTGAATAGCTTTTTTAGAGTTACTGTTACTCAATAACAAAATAAATGTACATGCTACAGCTCTTGTGCAGAGGCTATAGAGCTTCATACTCTTGACTCAAGCCCCAGTTCACTCAGCTGAATGAACTAGTAGCTGGCTATAGACAGTGGTGGATGTGTGCGTATCAAGTCTTTGTGCATTAACTGTAGCATGGCTGAATGCTTCCGTCTGCCATGGAATAAAATGTAAAGTGCCCTAACCAGTCACTAGGACAGGATACTGCGCTATATAAAAAGATACCTTGTTTCTTCTTCAGTGACAGTGAGGTTCCACTACAGTGCAATTGAAATTAAAGGCCATATTTTGCCCCCAAAATTTTAATAAGTCTAAAAATATGCATATATATATATATATATATATATATATATAGTATGCAATATAACGACAATTTCGAAATCACAAGTTTGAGGAATCATTTTTTAAATTGACGGGAGCTAACGCAATGTCGGCTTGGAAAGTATGTTTTTAGGAAATGCATGAGAGGCAGAATCATGACGTTAGTCATGGGTAACATTGCATTCTCAGCATTATTTACACAACACCACGTGACTGCACTGCATGAGGTTACACCAAAACCACGACCGATGTCACCTTAGAGCAACAGATACAAACAGGACATCCTCGGGAGTTTCTGCAAATTAAATGGCTTTTGTATGTTGTGTACTCTTATACGATATTTAAATATTTTGGCAATAATCATCATTTATGTATATTATGGGGCAGAGTAGATTTCATCCCAGAATATGGCCTTTAAAGATGACTATCATGACATCTGTACTTTTGTACCTTAACAGGTGTCTGTTGACCTTACAATTACCATATCAAGATATGAAGTTGCAATAAAATAAAATAAAATAAAATTTATTAATTCATTCTTAATTGTAACTAACCGTGAAGCTATGCTTCTTTCCATCAGCGACGTCTGAGATGTTTGCAACAAGCGTGAAACGGGTATATCTGCCCACCAACACAATGTCTCCTGTCTCCCTGTCGATGGCGTTCCACGTGTTGTTTTCTGACATCACATCGACCTCTGAGGTCGGGTCAGTGAGTTGGATCACAAACGAAAACGATTGGCCATATGAACCATGCTTGTTGCCTAGGAACGGTTGCGTGGCAACGAAGAATACGTCCTTCTCCGCAAGTATTGCATCATTGTTGGTGATGCGTAGTACGGTTCTTTCAACAGATGCAAAAATATTTTATAATTAGTACAAAATAAAATTTGAGAAATAAGTATGGCCACTGCTACTGAAGCCTCATTTGAAATACAAGTGAACTTGGTCCACAGTATATGCAAATGTTGTTACTCAATAATTGTGTACTTAGAAGATATGTTTTTAGTCTGTTTTCAACAATAGTAACATTTACAAATTATATTAATAGTTCCAAAAAATATAACAAGTATTCATAGACACACTTTGATCTGGCAGTTTTGATGCAAATGAAGTGGCTAAAAAATCAAACAACAATCCTGTGCACCTATTTAATTACAACAATTTACAGTAGTAAAAACGTGTTGTTATAAGAAATGTTGACAACATTGAATATATTTACAAGAACATAATAACAACTGTCTTTACATGACGATCTTATATAAGTTTAATTAATAAAAATGTACATGTACAAAAAATGGACTTTACTAACTTTACCTTTATGGCTTGAAAAATGTATTTAAATTAACACAATCCTTGACGAAAACATGCAGAAATGTCTACTTACTCGGCCTCCACTGGTGTGATCTTTGTAAGGGCTTTGACAGTGACAGACTGACCAGATCCGCTGACCGCCGTCCAGCGATCCTGCATCGCAGTTGGTCCGGTCAGCAGGTCCCAGTAGCTACGGTAGACTGACCGGTACCAGAGGGGGGAAGACGAACAATTGCTGGAATGGCCTGAGCAGAGGCACTGGATGCACCCATCTGATGTCCAGTTCCCCAGACCAAAGTACCCTGGAATAAAGAAGGGTGGAACTATATAACCCTCATTCATGCACCAGGGGATGCTGCTGATTACACCTGTCTCATGAATGGCTCCCTGGCATCTCACTGTATCAACATTCTGAAGCTGTGCTGAATACTTCCCACCAGCCACACCAGATATCTCTTCACTCGAAGCCTTCAGGAGTCAGCAAACTAAACCTTCCGTCCCCAACACATAATATTTATGGAATGACAAGCTGTGGGACATTACCCAGAAGGCAATGCTTCCACATTAAAGAAACGGACGGACGGACGGACGGACGGACGGACGGACGGACGGACGGACGGACGGACGGACGGACGGACGGACGGACGGACGGACGGACGGACGGACGGACGGACGGACGGACGGACGGACGGACGGACGGACGGACGGACGGACGGACGGACGGACTTGTTATCTAATCATCTTGTTGCCAATTACATATTACGGTGATTTCAGCTGGGCCAATTGTTACTAATATTACAATTAGTGTTCAGGAAGTCAAACTAATAATTACAGAAAATACCTTGTGGCTGGCTCAGGTAATTGCAACGGGGTTTCCAGGAGTTGCCCTTTGACATGGGGTGTGCACAAGTTCTCACTTTTACAGGTTCGATTGGAGAAGGCAACTGATAGGGTCGTATGACTAATTCAGTGAAGTTTCATTCATTGTGTGGGATCTATTAAATAGCACGGCTCATAGGGTAAAGTTAATTCTTATATAGCGCAGTACCCAATCCTCAGGACTGATCAATTAGGTGCTTTACACTTCACTCCCTGACAGACCCGTTCAATCAAACACCATCTCGGCTTCTCTGGGAAGCATTCAGCCATGCTGCAATTAATGCACACAGACTATTCATATACAAATATCTACCACTGTCTATAGCCAGGTACTCGTTCATACAGCTGACTATTCCAATGTTTGACCCGATTTGAACCCCGGTTCTCTCCAGCCAAGAGTGCGAAGCTCTACCCACTGTACTACGACTACTTATAAATTGGTATCTACCAGGCCTGGTCTTTATTGGAGACCCAAGCTTATCTCATCAGTCACAGTGACACAGTAAGTCACAGTCACTTACAGGTGTGCCACACCAGATATCTCTTCACTCGAAGCCTTCACGAGTCACCAAACTAATCTTTCCGTCCCCAACACATAATATTTATGGAATGACAAGCTGTGGGACATTACCCAGAAGTCAATGCTTCCACATTAAAGAAACAGACGGACGGACGGACGGACGGACGGACGGACGGACGGACGGACGGACGGACGGACGGACGGACGGACGGACGGACGGACGGACGGACGGACGGACGGACGGACGGACGGACGGACGGACGGACGGACGGACGGACGGACGGACGGACGGACGGACGGACGGACGGACGGACGGACGGACGGACGGACGTATGCATAGGTGCTGGTGGAGCAATCCTAGTAAGAGGAACCAAATTATTTGTGACACAAAGAAGTGGTCAAGGGCATACCTGCAGCGCACTGGTCACATCTTCGGCCAAGAGTGCGAGTCTTGCACGAGCACCGACCCGTGTTCTTATCGCACACAGACACAGTGCTGCCCTCTGGGTTGCAGTCACATGACGTACAGCCGACAAATGTCAATGCATAGAAACTACAAGGGAGAACAGGTAACTCAAGGCCTGACATTTTTCATTGATGTAAATAGTAAAGAATTTCAGCCCCAAAAGATGTGTGAAAACTGAAAAAGTTAACTTTTTTCAGCGAGACCACCCATTTCTAGGGTAATATGTAAAAAATACCGTTTTTGAAAGAGACCAAGCATAGACTACAACAGTAGTAACCCCAGAAAGATGTGGTTTAAAAACTAGGTTGAAAACAGCATCGATACTTTTTTGCCCCATCCAACAAATAATGTATTTTATTTTTGAGCTGGCACAGGTGGAATACATACGATTAAGGCAGCAACTACTCAACGTACCTGACATACATTACTTTTTTGAACGAAGGTCAGATATTGGTTGAACTCGTCCATTTAGATATGACAAGCCAAATTCCCGGCCGTTTACAGTATGATACGCCAAATTTTTATTTTTTACAACATTGGCTATTCAAATCGGTTTTATTAATAATTATCCACATGTGTAATGTGGATGCACATGACATAACTTTAAGGCCGATGCCTTAGCATTTCAGTAACACCAATCATCACGGACTATCGCCCCATTGACATTTTTCAACCTTTGAGCAGTTTTGCTTAACTGACTGCAAAAATCCTTGTCTGCAATAATAGTGGATGTCACATTACCATTACAGGTGAATGTATTGTAAAAATTCATCTGGCTGTAGGTTTGTCTGAAAAAGCACGCACAACGTGATAGTGCAATACTTTTCTGCCAAATTCCACCAGGCTGCTCAATGTGAGATAAGGAGGGGGAAGGGAATGGGGAGAAGAGAATTGGGAAACTAGCACTGTTGCTGTTATTAACATTGTTATGTAAAAACTAAAAATTTACATGGTTGCGTTGTGTTAATGTGAATGTCTACCACATGAATTTCCCAGTTGGGGTCATTAAAGGGTATTGTGTTGTGTTGTGTTGTGCGGTGCGGTGCGGTGCGGTGCGGTGTGGTATTGTATGTAGACAAGAGCAATGTCACCAGGGGAAACGTCCAACTAACAGCAGCAGTAGGTGCAATCATTATGCTAATTAGTATGACATTAATAGTGAAATTAAAATGTGTTTGAACTATGTTACTTGTTGTTTATTCAACTTTCAGAATATATATATATATATATATATATATATATATATATATATATATACATATATATACTGTTCCTAAAAATAAATACATCTTTGCAACTAAAAACATGCTTATAGAAGTGATGCAGTCACTTTCTTGTCACGTCACTGGGAATGTAGTTCAGTGATGACAGCATCTATGGGCTGTGAGACTGAAACTGCTGATCACAGGAAGTTGGCCCCTGCAGGCAGTGGAGTGCTTCAAGAGTGGGACTAATGTATTTTCACTCACCTGTCCCGACACTGGTCACAGTTGAGGCCACCCACACCTGGCTTACAGTGACACTGCCCAGTGTCCAAGCACGAGTTGTCAACCGCATACTGACCACTGCATTGACATGGACGACAGCCTCTACCTGAAAGGTGGTAGCACTCGGGTCAATGGATTATTTTGGGGGAAGGGGGCGATTTCCCTCCCAATATGGTGACGGCTGGTAACATCAGCCCCTAAAACGGTAGTGGCTATTTGCTCGTCAGAGTCATTTCACATGTACGTGTTAATAAGTTTGCCCCCCACCAATGTAAATTCCCAGATTCGCCAGAGACTTGAGTTGTATTTAACAAGATTTAACAAGATTGCCACCTAGAGATTCAACTCTAGATGGCAGGTGGACTAGGAAGCCATTTGGTTTATCGAGAGTCCAACCTATCTATTTAAGTATACCCCGCCCGTCTTAGATATATGTCGATTTTATTTTTAAATATATTAACACTACTAGCACCTACACAATCAGCTGATAATCTGTTCCATTCGTTTACTGTTCTTTGTGAAAATGAAAAATTTTCATGACAGTAAACTGCACAGAGCTTAGAATGTCAAGGGTTATGATTTCTTGGTGGTCATATAGGTTTGAAGATCAACACTACATAATTATATATGGGGGATTGTACATAATTGTTTTGAATCAATACATTTTTCTGAACTGTAAGTTTCAGACTAACTGTAACCGGAACATAACATTTTAAAGCTGGTTATTTGGCATTAAAAGAGGCAGGGATCACCGTGTTTACATTGAACATGACATACTTAGACATTGCATGGATACTTAATTGCAACCTTACTTTGAACAAAAAACACATTATAGTCAAATGCATATCTTTGCAACTATTTATTTTTGGTAATTTGAAATATATGAAATATACTCGATGGGCTGGAAATGTTGAATGAGTGAAAAAGGAACAGTGACAAAAGAGAGCAGATTTACTCAGACTCAGTAGATGGTGAAAAGGGAGACTACGGCCTGGGATATGGGGATGGTGGAAAGAGAGACTTAAGTGCGATTTATCATTTTGTTTTACAGAATTCATCCATGAAATGTTACATGATCTTTTGTCATAAAAGGCACTAAATGGTGACATAAATGAGAACAAGTATTGCCAGTTGACAGAAAATATATTAAAGTATCAATTGGTGACAAAAGGTCAAAATCTGCAAAAAGTGCCACATATAACCAGAGAGCTATACCTGTGTGGAGTCCATGGTACTGGTCAAGACAGGAGTCACACTTGACCCCAATGACATTAGGGTGACAGTCACAAACCCCAGACTCGCTGCACGACACAGACGCCGCCCCGTGAGGGTGACATTTGCAAGCTACAACACAAACAATGGACTTAAGGATCACAATCTACTCCACATATCCCCTTTACTGTGACGTTACATTAAACAAATATATTTAGGATAAATGTTCCTGTAGTCAGACAATTGGAAACTTTATCTTAAACAAATTCATTAAAATGAAACAACTAGCAGCACATTTAGCATCATTCCTTTCAATCTACATGCTGGCTGGTGTCACTTCCTCCTGGTGAATATATTGGTCTCTCGATTACGTCAATAATCTGTTTGGAACCCTAATAACTGCCCAATAACTAGCTGGCACATTTATCCTACATTAAAATTATTATCATTCTATTATTACATATTGATATTAAAACCAGTACATTTACATTTTACGCACTACCTATGCAATTATCGTAATTCACAGATCTTTTTCTAATTTACTATTACAATTGGTGTTTATTTTAACCAAACAAACCTCCACCAATGGTTTTGTTTCCAGTGCGCTTAATTGACTTCATATTACATATTAGTGACGTGTAAATGTACCTGTCCACCAGCATCACAAGGGTTAGTGTAAATACAACATTTACTGCTATGAATAGTCCTGAGTGCAAATGCCAAGAAATATTTGTGTAATACTTTAGCAAACCTAATTGTTATTACAATGACTACTGTAAATTTGTAAATGTCACAGTACCTCATTAAAATAAGTAATGAGGGTAAATTGACAGCACCATCAACAGTTAGCACAGAACAACTGACAAGTCATTACCTATGCCATACTGTAAACATAGAATACAACCATTAAATATATAAAAATAACAAATAATATTACTATTATAAATATGACTAACTATTATTATTAATACTATTCAACTGACCGTTGCGATAACATTTGACCACTGATGATATATATATATATATATATATATATATATCATTATATATAACGGGGATTATACATGTATACATATAATTATATATATACTCACCACGACATCCGCTGGACGGGTTAAAACCATAGTGGTCAACCTTGCAGATGCTGCAGTCCAGTAGCATCATGCCAGGCTTACAATGACACTGTCCACTATGTCCATCACACACTGACCCGTTGCTTCCGGTCACACGGCACTGACACGCTGCAAGGAGAAACAGGTGGACACACCAGTAAGGACACAGGTGGACATACCAGTAAGGACACAGGTGGACACACCAGTAAGGTCACAGGTGGACATACCAGTAAGGACACAGGTGGACACCCCAGTAAGGACACAGGTGGACATACCATTAAGAACACAGGTGGACACACCAGTAAGGACACAGGTGGACATACCAGTAAGGACACGGGTGGACATACCAGTAAGGACACAGGTGGACACACCAGTAAGGACACAGGTGGACATACCAGTAAGGACACAGGTGGACACACCAGTAAGGACACAGGTGGACATACCAGTAAGGACACAGGTGGACACACCAGTAAGGTCACAGGTGGACATACCAGTAAGGACACAGGTGGACACCCCAGTAAGGACACAGGTGGACATACCATTAAGAACACAGGTGGACACACCAGTAAGGACACAGGTGGACATACCAGTAAGGACACGGGTGGACATACCAGTAAGGACACAGGTGGACACACCAGTAAGGACACAGGTGGACACACCAGTAAGGACACAGGTGGACATACCAGTAAGGACACAGGTGGACATACCAGTAAGGACACAGGTGGACATACCAGTAAGGACACAGGTGGACACACCTGTAAGGACACAGGTGGACATACCAGTAAGGACACAGGTGGACATACCAGTAAGGACACAGGTGGACACACCAGTAAGGACACAGGTGGACACACCAGTAAGGACACAGGTGGACACACCAGTAAGGACACAGGTGGACACACCAGTAAGGACACAGGTGGACACACCAGTAAGGACACAGGTGGACACACCAGTAAGGACACAGGTGGACATACCAGTAAGGACACAGGTGGACATACCAGTAAGGACACAGGTGGACACACCAGTAAGGACACAGGTGGACACACCAGTAAGGACACAGGTGGACAACCGTAAGGACACAGGTGGACAACCAGTAAGGACACAGGTGGACATACCAGTAAGGACACAGGTGGACATACCAGTAAGGACACGGGTGGACAACCAGTAAGGACACAGGTGGACACACCAGTAAGGACACAGGTGGACACACCAGTAAGGACACAGGTGGACATACCAGTAAGGACACAGGTGGACATACCAGTAAGGACACAGGTGGACATACCAGTAAGGACACAGGCGGACACACCTGTAAGGACACAGGTGGACATACCAGTAAGGACACAGGTGGACACACCAGTAAGGACACAGGTGGACACACCAGTAAGGACACAGGTGGACACACCTGTAAGGACACAGGTGGACACACCAGTAAGGACACAGGTGGACACACCAGTAAGGACACAGGTGGACACACCAGTAAGGACACAGGTGGACACACCAGTAAGGACACAGGTGGACACACCAGTAAGGACACAGGCGGACACACCAGTAAGGACACAGGCGGACACACCAGTAAGGACACAGGCGGACACACCAGTAAGGACACAGGGGACACACCAGTAAGGACACAGGTGGACACACCAGTAAGGACACAGGTGGACACACCAGTAAGGACACAGGTGGACACACCAGTAAGGACACAGGTGGACACACCAGTAAGGACACAGGTGGACACACCAGTAAGGACACAGGTGGACACACCAGTAAGGACACAGGTGGACACACCAGTAAGGACACAGGTGGACACACCAGTAAGGACACAGGCGGACACACCAGTAAGGACACAGGCGGACACGCCAGTAAGGACACAGGCAGACACACCAGTAAGGACACAGGTGGACACACCAGTAAGGACACAGGCGGACACGCCAGTAAGGACACAGGCGGACACGCCAGTAAGGACACAGGTGGACACACCAGTAAGGACACAGGTGGACACACCAGTAAGGACACAGGTGGACACACCAGTAAGGACACAGGTGGACACACCAGTAAGGACACAGGTGGACACACCAGTAAGGACACAGGCGGACATACCAGTAAGGACACAGGTGGACACACCAGTAAGGACACAGGTGGACACACCAGTAAGGACACAGGCGGACACACCAGTAAGGACACAGGAGGACATACCAGTAAGGACACAGGTGGACACACCAGTAAGGACACAGGTGGACACACCAGTAAGGACACAGGAGGACACACCAGTAAGGACACAGGTGGACACACCAGTAAGGACACAGGTGGACACACCAGTAAGGACACAGGCGGACACACCAGTAAGGACACAGGTGGACACACCAGTAAGGACACAGGCGGACACACCAGTAAGGACACAGGTGGACACACCAGTAAGGACACAGGCGGACACACCAGTAAGGACACAGGAGGACATACCAGTAAGGACACAGGTGGACACACCAGTAAGGACACAGGTGGACACACCAGTAAGGACACAGGTGGACACACCAGTAAGGACACAGGAGGACATACCAGTAAGGACACAGGTGGACACACCAGTAAGGACACAGGTGGACACACCAGTAAGGACACAGGCGGACACACCAGTAAGGACACAGGTGGACACACAAGTAAGGACACAGGAGGACATACCAGTAAGGACACAGGTGGACACACCAGTAAGGACACAGGTGGACACACAAGTAAGGACACAGGTGGACATACCAGTAAGGACACAGGTGGACACACCAGTAAGGACACAGGTGGACACACCAGTAAGGACACAGGTGGACACACCAGTAAGGACACAGGCGGACACACCAGTAAGGACACAGGTGGACACACCAGTAAGGACACAGGTGGACACACCAGTAAGGACACAGGTGGACACACCAGTAAGGACACAGGTGGACACACCAGTAAGGACACAGGTGGACATACCTGTAAGGACACTGATGGTATGTTGCCCTTACACAATGTGACTTGTATGTTGCCCTTACACAACGTGACTTGTATGTTGCCCTTACACAACGTGACTTGTATGTTGCCCTTACACAACGTGACTTGTATGTTGCCCTTACACAACGTGACTTGTATGTTGCCCTTACACAACGTGACTTGTATGTTGCCCTTACACAACGTGACTTGTATGTTGCCCTTACACAACGTGACTTGTATGTTGCCCTTACACAATGTGACTTGTATGGTGCCCTTACACAACGTGACTTGTATGTTGCCCTTACACAACGTGACTTGTATGTTGCCCTTACACAACATGACTTGTATGTTGCCCTTACACAACGTGACTTGTATGTTGCCCTTACACAACGTGACTTGTATGTTGCCCTTACACAATGTGACTTGTATGTTGCCCTTACACAACATGACTTGTATGTTGCCCTTACACAACGTGACTTGTATGTTGCCCTTACACAATGTGACTTGTATGTTGCCCTTACACAATGTGACTTCTTAAATGTCTGGTCATAATAACTAACACTCCAATAAGTGCCGTGTGCACCACTGAATACTCAACCATCACATTTTCGTTCACAATGGCACAACTGATCGACATACCAGGACACATATATCAATCAGTCTGTCATTATATCTGTACCAACCTACAGCGCCGCCATAGAGCTCTGCCATCAAAGAATATCCGTAGTCCTCACAGCTGAGGTTGGCCCTCACAGCCAAGTTGATGCCTCGAGTGAGGCTGTAGCAAGCCTGTATAGCTGACTGTGTCACATCATCAGCATCCTCGTACACTCGCAAACCAGACAAACTTGGCAGCAGGAGAACCTTTGAAAAGACGCCCGAAATCCCCTCTTACATGTCAATAGAACTGGTATTCTAAAATGTTAATACACACAAGTGTTTACATTTAAAAATTCCTCTTTAACATAAACACAACTGCTGATTTAAAAACAAATTAGTTTTAAGACTGTAGAGAAAAGTATGTTTTATCAAATGCCTCCTTAATTGATTAAAAATCAATTTTAGATTATTTCCATCAAAAACAAATCATGGATTATTAACAAACATTGACAAAGTATTGACAAATCAGTTGCTAAATAAAACTACTAAAGATCACATCAGTGTATAGAAATACGACCAAATTAGAATATAATTTCATGAAATAACTAGTACCAATTCAAATGCTGATCCTTGAGGAAAACAGTAATTTTATGCTGATAATTTACCGAATCTAGTAGTAAAACTCCACCACTAGGGGCCGCCACACCAACAGCAACTTCGAAAGAGTAGCTGACTGCGCTGGCCAGGCAGACGTCACCCACTACTGTGACACCTACAACACAGACAGACGTCACCCACAACTGTGACACCTACAACACAGACAGACATCACCCACAACTGTGACACCTACAACACAGACAGACGTCACCCACAACTGTGACACCTACAACAGAGACAGACATCACCCACAACTGTTACACCTACAACACAGACAGACATCACCCACAACTGTGACACCTACAACAGAGACAGACATCACCCACAACTGTGACACCTACAACAGAGACAGACATCACCTACAACTGTGACACCTACAACACAGACAGACATCACCCACAACTGTGACACCTACAACACAGACAGACCTCACCCACAACTGTGACACCTACAACACAGACAGACATCACCCACAACTGTGACACCTACAACACAGACAGACATCACCCACAACTGTGACACCTACAACACAGACAGATCTCACCCACAACTGTGACACCTACAACACAGACAGACATCACCCACAACTGTGACACCTACAACACAGACAGACATCACCCACAACTGTGACACCTACAACACAGACAGATCTCACCCACAACTGTGACACCTACAACACAGACAGACATCACCTACAACTGTGACACCTACAACACAGACAGACATCACCCACAACTGTGACACCTACAACAGAGACAGACATCACCTACAACTGTGACACCTACAACACAGACAGACATCACCTACAACTGTGACACCTACAACACAGACAGACATCACCCACAACTGTGACACCTACAACAGAGACAGACATCACCTACAACTGTGACACCTACAACACAGACAGACATCACCTACAACTGTGACACCTACAACACAGACAGACATCACCCACAACTGTGACACCTACAACAGAGACAGACATCACCCACAACTGTGACACCTACAACACAGACAGACATCACCCACAACTGTGACACCTACAACAGAGACAGACATCACCTACAACTGTGACACCTACAACAGAGACAGACATCACCTACAACTGTGACACCTACAACAGAGACAGACATCACCCACAACTGTGACACCTACAACAGAGACAGACATCACCCACAACTGTGACACCTACAACAGAGACAGACATCACCTACAACTGTGACACCTACAACACAGACAGACATCACCTACAACTGTGACACCTACAACACAGACAGACATCACCCACAACTGTGACACCTACAACACAGACAGACATCACCCACAACTGTGACACCTACAACAGAGACAGACATCACCTACAACTGTGACACCTACAACAGAGACAGACATCACCTACAACTGTGACACCTACAACACAGACAGACATCACCCACAACTGTGACACCTACAACAGAGACAGACATCACCCACAACTGTGACACCTACAACAGAGACAGACATCACCCACAACTGTGACACCTACAACACAGACAGACATCACCTACAACTGTGACACCTACAACAGAGACAGACATCACCCACAACTGTGACACCTACAACAGAGACAGACATCACCCACAACTGTGACACCTACAACAGAGACAGACATCACCTACAACTGTGACACCTACAACACAGACAGACATCACCCACAACTGTGACACCTACAACAGAGACAGACATCACCCACAACTGTGACACCTACAACACAGACAGACATCACCCACAACTGTGACACCTACAACAGAGACAGACATCACCCACAACTGTGACACCTACAACACAGACAGACCTCACCCACAACTGTGACACCTACAACACAGACAGACATCACCCACAACTGTGACACCTACAACACAGACAGACATCACCCACAACTGTGACACCTACAACACAGACAGATCTCACCCACAACTGTGACACCTACAACACAGACAGACATCACCCACAACTGTGACACCTACAACAGAGACAGACATCACCTACAACTGTGACACCTACAACACAGACAGATCTCACCCACAACTGTGACACCTACAACACAGACAGACATCACCCACAACTGTGACACCTACAACAGAGACAGACATCACCTACAACTGTGACACCTACAACACAGACAGACATCACCCACAACTGTGACACCTACAACAGAGACAGACGTCACCCACAACTGTGACACCTACAACACAGACAGACATCACCCACAACTGTGACACCTACAACAGAGACAGACATCACCTACAACTGTGACACCTACAACACAGACAGACATCACCTACAACTGTGACACCTACAACACAGACAGACATCACCCACAACTGTGACACCTACAACAGAGACAGACATCACCTACAACTGTGACACCTACAACACAGACAGACATCACCCACAACTGTGACACCTACAACAGAGACAGACATCACCCACAACTGTGACACCTACAACACAGACAGACATCACCCACAACTGTGACACCTACAACACAGACAGACATCACCCACAACTGTGACACCTACAACACAGACAGACCTCACCCACAACTGTGACACCTACAACACAGACAGACATCACCCACAACTGTGACACCTACAACACAGACAGACATCACCCACAACTGTGACACCTACAACAGAGACAGACATCACCTACAACTGTGACACCTACAACACAGACAGACATCACCCACAACTGTGACACCTACAACACAGACAAAATCACCGACAACTGTGACACCTACAACACAGACAGACATCACCCACAACTGTGACACCTACAACACAGACAGACATCACCCACAACTGTGACACCTACAACACAGACAGATCTCACCCACAACTGTGACACCTACAACACAGACAGACATCACCCACAACTGTGACACCTACAACACAGACAGACATCACCCACAACTGTGACACCTACAACAGAGACAGACATCACCCACAACTGTGACACCTACAACACAGACAGACATCACCCACAACTGTGACACCTACAACACAGACAGACATCACCCACAACTGTGACACCTACAACAGAGACAGACATCACCCACAACTGTGACAACTACAACACAGACAGACATCACCCACAACTGTGACACCTACAACACAGACAGACATCACCCACAACTGTGACACCTACAACAGAGACAGACATCACCCACAACTGTGACACCTACAACACAGACAGACATCACCCACAACTGTGACACCTACAACACAGACAGACATCACCCACAACTGTGACACCTACAACACAGACAGACATCACCTACAACTGTGACACCTACAACACAGACAGACATCACCCACAACTGTGACACCTACAACAGAGACAGACATCACCCACAACTGTGACACCTACAACACAGACAGACATCACCTACAACTGTGACACCTACAACACAGACAGACATCACCCACAACTGTGACACCTACAACACAGACAGACATCACCTACAACTGTGACACCTACAACACAGACAGACATCACCCACAACTGTGACACCTACAACACAGACAGACATCACCTACAACTGTGACACCTACAACACAGACAGACATCACCCACAACTGTGACACCTACAACAGAGACAGACATCACCTACAACTGTGACACCTACAACACAGACAGATCTCACCCACAACTGTGACACCTACAACACAGACAGACATCACCCACAACTGTGACACCTACAACAGAGACAGACATCACCTACAACTGTGACACCTACAACACAGACAGACATCACCCACAACTGTGACACCTACAACACAGACAGACGTCACCCACAACTGTGACACCTACAACACAGACAGACATCACCCACAACTGTGACACCTACAACAGAGACAGACATCACCTACAACTGTGACACCTACAACACAGACAGACATCACCTACAACTGTGACACCTACAACACAGACAGACATCACCCACAACTGTGACACCTACAACAGAGACAGACATCACCTACAACTGTGACACCTACAACACAGACAGACATCACCCACAACTGTGACACCTACAACAGAGACAGACATCACCCACAACTGTGACACCTACAACACAGACAGACATCACCCACAACTGTGACACCTACAACACAGACAGACATCACCCACAACTGTGACACCTACAACACAGACAGACCTCACCCACAACTGTGACACCTACAACACAGACAGACATCACCCACAACTGTGACACCTACAACACAGACAGACATCACCCACAACTGTGACACCTACAACAGAGACAGACATCACCTACAACTGTGACACCTACAACACAGACAGACATCACCCACAACTGTGACACCTACAACACAGACAGACATCACCGACAACTGTGACACCTACAACACAGACAGACATCACCCACAACTGTGACACCTACAACACAGACAGACATCACCCACAACTGTGACACCTACAACACAGACAGATCTCACCCACAACTGTGACACCTACAACACAGACAGACATCACCCACAACTGTGACACCTACAACACAGACAGACATCACCCACAACTGTGACACCTACAACAGAGACAGACATCACCCACAACTGTGACACCTACAACACAGACAGACATCACCCACAACTGTGACACCTACAACACAGACAGACATCACCCACAACTGTGACACCTACAACACAGACAGACATCACCCACAACTGTGACACCTACAACAGAGACAGACATCACCCACAACTGTGACACCTACAACACAGACAGACATCACCCACAACTGTGACACCTACAACACAGACAGACATCACCCACAACTGTGACACCTACAACAGAGACAGACATCACCCACAACTGTGACACCTACAACACAGACAGACATCACCCACAACTGTGACACCTACAACACAGACAGACATCACCCACAACTGTGACACCTACAACACAGACAGACATCACCTACAACTGTGACACCTACAACACAGACAGACATCACCCACAACTGTGACACCTACAACACAGACAGACATCACCCACAACTGTGACACCTACAACACAGACAGACATCACCTACAACTGTGACACCTACAACACAGACAGACATCACCCACAACTGTGACACCTACAACACAGACAGACATCACCTACAACTGTGACACCTACAACACAGACAGACATCACCCACAACTGTGACACCTACAACACAGACAGACATCACCTACAACTGTGACACCTACAACACAGACAGACATCACCCACAACTGTGACACCTACAACAGAGACAGACATCACCCACAACTGTGACACCTACAACACAGACAGACATCACCTACAACTGTGACACCTACAACACAGACAGACATCACCCACAACTGTGACACCTACAACACAGACAGACATCACCCACAACTGTGACACCTACAACAGAGACAGACATCACCTACAACTGTGACACCTACAACACAGACAGACATCACCCACAACTGTGACACCTACAACACAGACAGACATCACCCACAACTGTGACACCTACAACACAGACAGACATCACCCACAACTGTGACACCTACAACACAGACAGACATCACCCACAACTGTGACACCTACAACACAGACAGACATCACCCACAACTGTGACACCTACAACACAGACAGACATCACCCACAACTGTGACACCTACAACACAGACAGACATCACCTACAACTGTGACACCTACAACACAGACAGACATCACCCACAACTGTGACACCTACAACACAGACAGACATCACCTACAACTGTGACACCTACAACACAGACAGACATCACCCACAACTGTGACACCTACAACACAGACAGACATCACCTACAACTGTGACACCTACAACACAGACAGACATCACCCACAACTGTGACACCTACAACACAGACAGACATCACCCACAACTGTGACACCTACAACACAGACAGACATCACCCACAACTGTGACACCTACAACACAGACAGACATCACCTACAACTGTGACACCTACAACACAGACAGACATCACCCACAACTGTGACACCTACAACACAGACAGACATCACCCACAACTGTGACACCTACAACACAGACAGATCTCACCCACAACTGTGACACCTACAACACAGACAGACATCACCCACAACTGTGACACCTACAACACAGACAGACATCACCCACAACTGTGACACCTACAACAGAGACAGACATCACCCACAACTGTGACACCTACAACACAGACAGACATCACCCACAACTGTGACACCTACAACACAGACAGACATCACCCACAACTGTGACACCTACAACACAGACAGACATCACCCACAACTGTGACACCTACAACACAGACAGACATCACCCACAACTGTGACACCTACAACAGAGACAGACATCACCCACAACTGTGACACCTACAACACAGACAGACATCACCCACAACTGTGACACCTACAACACAGACAGACATCACCCACAACTGTGACACCTACAACACAGACAGACATCACCCACAACTGTGACACCTACAACACAGACAGACCTCACCCACAACTTTCATTTATTTAGGGTTTTTGTTCAAGTTAAATCAAATATCCATAACTGATTGCAGGACAGAGTACAACTGATTAACATCTATCTAACATTCCTTACTGCAATTCAGAGCAAATAACAAAGCCAGCAAGAACCCTTAACCGAAACCCAAAACCAATAATTGAAACCCAAAACCAATAAGATCCTGTAATCAACTTATCAACATAAAGTTGCTACATATCTTCCAATGTGCAGCAGATGAAACCCTGAATGTTTGGCATTTAAATTCCCAACCACCTAGGAAGAAAAGCTCAACATACACAGTGTACATACATATGCTAGTTTGATTATGGCTAAATATTACTCAACAGGGGGTGTCTGCTGGAGATACAAACCACTGGTTGTGACTGAGGTGAGTGCAGTGGTCAACCTCTGTGTGTCTTGTGGACGGTACGTCTTCCCACCACAGTTGTGGTCAGTTGTCGTACTGCCCATTGCCTTGATGGTCATCACAATCTCTGGCCACTCAGACTCACTCTGAATTGACAAGACAACAAAGAGTTATAAATCTCTTAAAGGGAGATGGTCAGTTCTGGTACACAGTCAGAAGCAGGACGATCTGAGTGAGCCAGTCGTACACAGTCCAAACTAAGCCATGAGCGCGGGAATGAGTCAGTTTCAAAGCAGGAAGCTGCAGGATTTACAAATTAATGTTTTATTTACAATTTGAACAGTTCACGGGTGCAGCATTAAAATTGTGAACACTGCTGTTGGCTAATTAAATGCATTATCTGGTCGGCAGTTTATCTTCAATATATTCTCCCAAAGTCACCATCGTATTGGCCCTGTGTACAACATTCAAATTTACGAACAACTCTGACGGGTTTGCCAGCAAGAACACAAAATGTCAGCGTGAGTGAGACTACGATGTGTTTGTTGAGTAAATTGTTACCAACCGCTTTAGGTCGCAGCGATCAATAATTATTAGTTTTCCTATTTCCAGATGTTGAAAAGTAAAAATTACAAGCTGTTTGATTTTACAGTCAGCTTCCACATACCTCATATCGCATCACCACTTCATAGGTGCCTGTTGTCGGAACCTCAATGACAAACTGTATGGTGCTGCCACCTGGTATCTCTAATAAGCCAATGCCAGAGATAGTGGAGGTGAGTTCTCCATGGCCTGCTCGCCTGACCAACTTATACTCCTACGAAACAAGAACACAATATTTTCTCAATACACCAAGGTTTTTATAAGACGATAAATACAATTATGTATTAAACATAATTACCACCGCAAGGGTTGCATATCCTCGGTTAAAAATAGTTAAAATATCTGCTGTTTCCGATATCGGTCACAATTTCATGTGTTTGCAATATTGGTAGACTTTCAAAAGGGAAATAAAAAATATGCTCAGCGAACTGCTGTCCTTGTGCAGTGTTTGGATGCTGCATATACTGGACGAGCTCACTATGCATTGCTTGGTTTATATACTGATAGAGAGACAGAGTACGGTTGAAAATGGGTAATGCTCTTCCATTTCTTTCCCTTGAGACAAGAGTCAAATGTATATCCATTGAAAAGACGGCTATTTAATATAGACGTCACATTGCCGAATACCTACATCAAAACCAAAATTACACATGTGGCCTCCATCAGAATTTGTCTTGCTAGCAATGTTCATCAATGCAGTGTATGTATGTGCATTATCATTAACATGGCAGTGTGACATCCATAAGATAAAACATTCCTGCATACAGTTCTTGCTTTATATCTTTGCCTTAGATTTATGTCAAATAAAATCGTGTAGAAGCCAAAATGTCAACAAAAAACACGACTGAACATCTGGAAGCATCCTACATCCATTTCTTTGATTACTTCACCAATTTTTTACTGGGAACAGACAGAGAATTGTCAACAAAATATACAATGAACATCTGGAAGCTGTACATGTTTGGCACACGTCTTATTGCTTTACCAATCTTTCACTGGTTGGTCACATGATGGATATGTAAATAACTCCTCTATATTAATTCTGACTGAAATAAAGAGAATGCAATTAAATTGCTACTTAATTACCATAGTGTTTCATTTCATTTGAATAAGTAGGCCAAGTCAAGTCAAACCTTGTTTGGATTCATCCCTGTTCATTCATGCTTTCTTACATTTCTTACATATTTATACTCATTTAAATACTAAGTTGTTCCAACTTGTCGGATAGCTGTCAGATATCACCACTCACCAGCAACAGTAACAAACTGCTTACTTTATATATTCATTTTTAATAGTACAGACTCGGTGATGTCTATAATTTTTTTTAATTTTTTTTGACAATTCTTTTGTTGATTTTTGTTGTAAGACTACAAATGTGTATATATCTATAGTAATGATGGTTATCTTAAATGATGAGTGTCACAGCTTTTGGCCCAAATGTGACATCCGTGCAATCCAATGATGACTATAATAAATTATATGCTCTATTTATGTTCTTGTACACGTTGCATTGTGAAATAAAGTTACTTTTACTCTCTAACTCTTAATTAAATATGGATCCCAGAACCAATCACTTACAGACGCCTGAGAGGTGAACTCTGCCTCATAGTTGAGATGGTCCAACCGGGGCACAAAGTAACCATCGTCTGGTCTGTCACACTTGCGTCCACCAATGTTGCTACGACACCGGCAAAGTCCAGTGTCTTTTGGACAGACTGCATCCAGAGCACCCCCTGGGTCACACTCACAGGGGGTGCAACCCTCTGGGGTGTCAAGGCTCAAGTTGAAAGTTCCAGTCTGGAAGGTAGAACACTCGACTTAAAGCTGTTTACACAATTTAGACTTTGGCTTTATCTGGTTTTACATTCTGTGAGAAATCAAACCGATCAGGATTATATACTAATGTTTTTTTGGTTTGGGCACAATCTGCAATGACCAAAAACAATTAAAAATGGATTTGTTTCTATGGATTATAGCATAATATTATACATGCACATTGGAAAGTCATCATTTTCTACTGGCCTGGTAAAAGCTATCATTTACAATACACACAAAGTGTTCAAATCATACCGTACTACGTTAAAATCATATATGTCAGCTATGGTGTATTTATAGATCTGAATCGGTTAGAAAATGATGTGTTCAGATTATTGTCAAATATTCTAAGAAATGTTTGAGCTAGTGTAGTAATTTTTATAGATGTAATATTTTGGAATAAAGTTACTGAATTTAATATAACTGAAGGAGAAACCAGCAAAATATTTATTGGTAAGACAACTCCAGAGAACTGATTTCTCAGTTACAAATGGTAGCAAGATTTGCAGAGGTAGATCAGATTATCGTCAGAGATGACCACACCTAATTATAAGGTGGGAGGATGAGGAATATAATAACCATATAATCAACAATAATTTTTGTTTTTACGTTATTTCAATTTATTCAATATCAAGATAGTTATTTTAAATCATACATTTAATTAGTGAAAGAATTTCATACGTCAATCATGTGAAATCAAATTGAAGTTGACATGTCTCCCTTATCTAGCCAATACAAGAATGACCAAGATTATCCACCCACCTTGCACTGTCCACAGTCGACACCCTCGGCATTGGATTTACAGACACAGTCACCTGTCCATTTGTCACACAGGTTAGAGTTGTTGACAGTGCCGCGTTGGTCACATTGACACACTGCAAACAGAGCACATGTAGGAGAATGTCATCAGAGCAGTGGTCACACAGTAGAGCGCCAGATTGTCAATCGAGGGGACAGTGGTTCAAACCCACCTACCATCGTTTCGAAACTTAGGCAATTTCGTTCACCCCACATTTGCCTGTGTCTTTCGGAAGAGACACTAAAAGCCGGTGGTCCCTTCTAGCTGGTGTCTATGCCAGGGGAAGTAAAAGATCCCACACAGGGGGTAAATGTGTAACCTGTAGTGGACTCACTAATTCTTATAAGGACAACTCCTGCGTTAGCCCAAGTTTGGGCCATTTGGAGGAAACCACCTGAGACCTGAGGTCAGTAACTCACAACTAATACTACTATAACAATACGACTAATACTGACTATAGCCGTAGTTAGACATTTGTGTCATTATTTATATGTATTGTTTCAGAATACAATATAACTGATGGACATTGTGTATCACCACCTGAAAACCCTACGAAAGGAAAGGACCTAGAGGAAGGCCGGTGAGATGGTGGAGAGACGAACTAGATGACTACTGGAAGGGTACCATATGGTAGAGGATAGCACAAGATAGGCAGATGTGGAAGCAGCATGCTGAGGCCTTCGCCCAACCTTGGGACACTATGGCTGCACAGTAATGATGATGATTGCTTCAGTCATCAGTCCTGGTACTGTGTATGCCGGACCTGCTGGAAATTGAATAAATAAAACACAAAGACAAGAAGGGGTCCAGGGGGAAAGCAGTAGACATCCCTGAGCACTGATTACACCAGTCGCAGTACCCAGCTTACAGGTAAGTTCCAGTTGTTTGGGATGCACAGTGTACATGTCGTCATACACAATACTGCTTAGAGAACAGTTGAATGTGCACCAGTAATTAGTTTGGTATTCCTCGAACTTGGGGCTTTGTCTTGGACATCCTGGAACTCGAATGCAGGTCGTGACAGAATACAGAGGGTGTTTACCCTGTTCTCATGGGTGGTGTGGTGAGGTCATGTTATGGGTTTGATTCAGGTGGTTTCAAAGAACGTGCAGATGATCTGCCAGGGATAGTGGACATGCTATTAGGAAGAACGACGTATGGCAAGAAGCAGACAAGTGGTGACACTGAAAGACAGGGCATGGATGGGAAAGTTGATGTACTCTAGTGAGAATAAAATTCAGATAATTAAATACGTTATTGTCTCTTTTAAAAATTAACTTCAGACTCATCCATTGATTAGTTAATTAATTAGTTCATCCAATTATTTTACAAGAACACACAATTGTTGTAAAGTTTATACAAACATGTTGTGAAGTTTACGAGTAAAATGTCTATAGATAACTCATAGTACATAAACAGAGACTTAGCTAAATGTAAAATGTTTGTTGTGCATAAAACAGAGACTACAAATTATCAATCCAAAGCTTATCACAGAAGGGCATTTATAATGCTAACTGTAAACTGATATTAAGGTAGTTACCTTGGCAACCATACATTTTGTCCAATGACAGATTCCAGAATCCATCGCTGCATTGATCACATGAGCGACCTTCCACGTATCGCTTACATTCACACTGTCCGGTGAAGTTGTCACATGAGTAGCTGTTGTGAGGCAGCGAGCCTTCGAGGCTGCAGTTGCATGCTGAAGGCAAAAAATATAAATTAATCTGTGTTTTTTAATCCTTCACAGCTAGATTCAAGATTGTGTTGTCCATTTAAAATATTTAAGCTAATATAAAACTGAAATAGAAGCATGAATAACAGGTTTCTTTTAAAGCTTCTCAATATTCTCAAGACAAAGACACTGCTGGTTTTTTTAGACACCTGCTTGGTCAAAGTTGTCATGTTTTGATAATGTAACGTACATTGGCACTTGAAGGTATCGACTATTTCAACTTCTTAATTATATATATGAAGATTAATTTTTCATGTTTGCTTCGAAAATAATTGTACTTACGAATGCACCAATCACTGCAATTGTAGGCTGAAAATAAGAGAAAGAAATGTTGATTAAGATTTGCAGTAGGGCATAAACAATGAATCTAAGTCAATTACTTGATTATAAACTAATATTGCAAAAATACAGGTTTAATCACTATGAAAGAAATTCGGTTAAGTTAGTTTGGAAAAGACACCATCATATAGTTGTAGGTATTAACAGTTTAAATTTGTTATTTAAAAATCAGTTAGCATCCTTTTCATAATTAAGACATGTTTACTCGTTAGAATATGTTGGTATATGTGATAAGTACAGCAAGAACATAAACAATTTAAACATTAGCATTGTTGTTGTTGAAAATACAATGTATATATTGTCAATTAATATCATATAGGTATGCATAACAATCTATAATAATTATTATCTCTTAACAGTAGCAACATAAGCCAACGTTTAAAAGGGATTTCACTTAACTGTTTACCTGAGAATATCCAGATAAATCCTACATAAATTTGGAGACACTAAGAATGAAATCATGACCCTTTGGAAGATAAAATGTACATTTTATAAAGTTGTTGTGAATAAATATTGTTTATTATTATTACTGAAACGGAACAAATCAAATAAACAAATAAATGCAATCAATAATACTCTGCATACTGCTCTTGAATAATTTATCTTAAAGTGACTCATTCGGTGTAATGTGCAGGTGACAGGGTCTATGGCTTCATTGTTTACATTCTGACTGTCTCTCACCTGTGGTGTTGGCACCCACATACCCTGCCAGGAAAGCAAACAGATGTCTTGTATTAATACAAATGCAAATGCCATAGAAACAGTATGAGTTGTAAACGTACAAAACTGAATTCTATACATTTTGCCCAGTTGATAATTACTCTGTCTATGCTAGCTGAATACAGAGACCCATCCACCAATCATCTGGGTGGGCAAAACGTGTTGTGGACGGGTACAAATACCACTGGACTGGTGGTGGATGCAAACGGAACAAAAAAGGTTATACAAAATCATAGATATTGTCAGTTATGCCTTGAAAATGGGTGTCACACATGTGTCTGTAGTGTATTTCAGGTCATAAAACATGTACATCGCAACGGCTTGTATGTATATGAGCTAACATCTACATGTTTACTAAAACAATATGGCAACATGTTATCCTTCACAAAGCCCTGGTGCAGGTAGATTTGAAATTGAGCTTAAATGATACGACACACAATGACAATGTCGTAACGCGTAGATTACACATGTGACTCGCTTTGGACACTTGACAACTGACACATTGATGACAAAGAAAGGCAAATAGAACAGGTCATTCACTCCTGCATAGCGGAGTACTTGACTCGAATAGATCAATGCGTCTATGGCAGCTGTTGCCTACCTACCTAACACACTGCTGTGGCGCCGTCTCAATATTTTCTAACATCCACAGCAGATAAAATTGACGCATATCTTCTGTTAAATGTAGGACAGCTCTGGCAGCTAGAATAGTGGCTTTGACAATAAATATTCAACATTTACTTCTTCCATATATTCCAGTGACGTTGTATGTTTACTATCAATAAAGGCACCTGAACTACAATCAGATAGTTGTAAAATTCTTGGACAACGTGTGATTCTTTCAAGTAATCAACACAGTTATTCAATCTTTGACAGCCATTTGCCCAAAAAATCGATTGGTGCAAAATTGTAATATAAACGAAATGATGGTTATAACTGTCTACCAGCTCAACCAGCAGTTTGTATATTGGTTCATTTATGTGTAATGAGGTATCAGATCTTCCTAAATTAAAAGCCCCAATGACTGTATCGGCATATTCTCCTATGCTTATATAAACTCTTCTGCATAAACACTGCAACTTTGTTGCATCTCTGATACTGCTGATACTAAATATTGTTCTGTATATATTTGTAATGGGCATGGATAGTAATATCCATGTAGCATTCAGATAGGTGATTAAAACATTTTGCGAGAAAATAGGGGGTTAGGGTTAGTAGCGCAGTTGCTGAGGAGTAGATCATCAGATTCAACTAAGAGGCTGCCGTGTAAGACCCTGGGTCGTTTGTTTTGCTCTACATTGCTCCAGTTCACTCAGCTGTATAATTGAGTACCTGGTTGTAGACATTGATGAATATTTGTGTACGAGTAGTGTTCGCGGATTAATTGCCATACTTGATACTCATACTTGAGGGTGTATTTAAACAATCCCAGCCCATTTGCACCAATTTATATGTTATATGTTAGCAGCATCGCTGAGAAGTCATGGTTTGGCGCCAGACCCCAGTGGCTCAGGGGTAGAGCTTCGGACTCAACTAAGAGGACCTGGGTTCAAATCCTGTGCTGCGGTGTTAAAACCTTGGGCAATTTTTTCACACTACATTGCTCTAGTTCATTCAGCTGTATAAATGAGTACGTTACTATAGAAAGTGGTGGATATGTGTACAGGCAGCCTTCGTGCATTAAATGTGGCATATGGCTGAATGCTTCCCAGAGAAGCCAAGATGGTGTTTGATTGAACAGGTCTGCCAGGGAGTAAAGTGTAAATTGTTTTGAGCAATCCTGAAGATTGGATACTGTACTATTTAGGAATTTACCTTTACTTTTTCACTTAATGTGATCAAATATCTGGCAATTCTATAAATTGTACAACTACAAGTATGTGGACAACTTTGATGACTGACCTTAGAATGTATTATACTGGATGTATACTCAACATACCTGTACATACTGCACCCTCCATCAATGTGTTATTTCCTCTGTTTATCCGGGGGTTCACCCTGTAGAATGTCTCACAGAACTGACATTTGTCACCAGTGGTTGGACTTGTACAGTTGTCACACACACCGTGTCCTCTTGTGACATCGTAGTGACATGACAAAGCATGACCGTGACAGTCACAATCTGTAATTATAATACTGACTTTATTTAAACATCATCTGAATCACGGCTAAATTCCATCCACGATTGAACATATATATTTTACTATGGATAAATATATAATACAATTACATTAGGGCAAACTGGTTACTTAATTAGTAAGTTCATTGCATATTTGGGTGTTTTGTGCATTCAGTGAGTTTATACTGTGTATATAATTATGAGGGTGTGCATGTGCCTAATTTTGGCCTCAACAGTCACTGCAGTTGGAATCTTTTGAGAGTATCCGTGTGGTGCAGTTAGAGGTTTTTGGTAGGTCTCCGGAGGGGTGTGGAGGGAGGTACGGGGGTGGGGGAGATAGGTACACTTCCTGCTCAAACCACTGCTGATATATCATTCTGGGTGTAGGAGAATTCAGTGTCAAACTGTTTCTATTGACACCTCTATCAAGATATCTAAGTAACATTCAAATGTTTAATGTACTATGACTGTCCTTATACCAGGACAGCACAAGACCTGTTCAATCAGAAACATCTGGAGGAAACATTTTCACATGTATTCAGTAGTGGAAGATAAGTGGGGAGCAGTGGTCGCGCAGTACAGATCCGGAGACTGTGTGTAGAAGGGACGGTGGTTCAATCCCACCTATCGCCGCTTCAAAACATAAGCAATTTTGGAGACTCTACAAGCCGGTGGTCCCTTCTATCTAGTGTCTAAGCCAGGGGAAGTAAAAGATCCCACACAGGGGGTAAATGTGTAACCTGTATTGGACTCACTATTTCTAGAGGACAACTCTGGAAACCAATGACAGTAATGGTCAGCAAGTTGACCGGTGGCCATTAATGGAAGTCGAAGCGAGGCAAAAGAAAACTTAAATCCGAAGTCGGGGAAGGGGACCAAGGACAGCTCAACCCCTGTTGACAGGGATGGGAACAGCAACTCACACTCGCACGCGTTGGCCCTCTGGTTGGCACCGACTCTCCACTCTCGGTCGTTGTAGAGCGGCAGACATTCTTCACAGTGCTGACCCCTGGTGTTGTGTTCACACACACACGTCTCGTCATTCTGCGCATGGAAAATACATCAAAAAATTCTGCTGAATTTTTAAAATATGCCATCAAATGAATTGCAGAACAAATTGTCTTTTATTTTGCATGCCTTGGAATGACAGTTTAGAACCAAATTTACTTACAGGAGGAATTTTAGAAAAATAACTGAATCAGAGTGTATATTATTTATGCGCACATACTAAAAATCTTTGTTTTATCTTAATGCACTGACATTTGAATATCATATCTATACTGATATTCCAACTTTGAGGCAGTGTAAGTGCATTTCCTCCTGGGTTCCACGGCCCACTTGCATCTTTCTACTTTTATTCTCTTCCTTGAACATTTGTCCTCTGATCAATTTCAGAAAATACTATAAATTATAACAGTAACTTACATGTTTTTAAAAATAATATTTGCCTATGTCACATGACACGTCACTTAGCAACGACTATACTCCACCGTACTCACCTCTCCAATACATCGACCAGCATGACCAAAACATGCACAATGACCTTCAATCACAAGGTCTGCAATGGCATAATAAGAACTGAGAGGCGCATTGCTTGATGGTTTAAGAAATCGCAGACGCAGTGCCGCTGCCATGAAGCGTCTCTGTACGACTCTACTCGATGCAAACTCCTTGTCAAACTCGCGTGCTGGGTTGAACACCAACTACAAAAGGAACACAATCAGTCAGTGCTTTATGCAGGATAAAATTATTGCCAGTCACACATGTTTTGGTGGACATATGGATGTTAACTGTTAAGCCAGTTTACAAACTTTTAAATGTGTCTGATGACCTGAAATGGACTACAAACACACATGTGACACCATTTGCACTCACTTGCAAGGCATAACAAACAATATCTATGGTTTTGGAAGATTTTTTTAATTATTATTATTTGTTTTGTTCCTTCCTTTTTTTACCCGTCCACAATATTTCTACCCGTCCATAGTTGTTTTTACCAGTCCAAATGATGGGTGGACAGGTCTCTACATAAAGCTATGCAATCAGTGTTTCCCTAATTTGAAGTTTTCTTTGTAGGTCCATGAATCTAATTCAGAGGTGATCACTTTCTCGTTGAGAAACATTCCTAATTACTTGGATACTGTTGCGATAGTCTCAATAAGCTGTTATTTGCAGCAAAGTATATATTTGACAATGACCATGACTTGGGAGCAAGGATTTGTGCAGGATAAAATTATTGCCAGTCACACATTTTGGTGGACACATAGATGTTAAATGTTAAGCCAGTTTATAAAATATTAAATGTGTCTGATGATCTGAAATGGACTACAAATACACCATTTTCACTCACTTTCAAGGCATAACTAACAATATCTACGGTTTTGGAAGATTGTTTTGTTCTCCTTTTTTTGCTCCTTCAATTGTTTGCCCGTCCACACCCGTCCACCCATATTTCTACCCGTCCATATTCGTTTTTACCTATCCAAATGATGGGTGGATGGGTCTCTACATAAAGCTATGCATGGGAGTGTATTTTGAATGCATTCAATGGAGAAATAGAAGGTGAATTTGGAACGAACTCATGTGCTTTATATATTGTAACATGCGTTTTTCTCAGTTTGAACATTCGTATCCCAGTAAAGTTCATTGTTGAATAACTTCATATATATATATATATATATATATATATATATATATATATATATATATATATATATATATATATATTATATATATATATATATATATATATAAATTTAAGTAATAAATGCAGGGTGAGATTAGGTACAGGTCCAAGTGATGTACATTAGTTCACGTACAATTCTAAGTAACATTAGTTCAAGCAAAATGTCAATTATATTTCAGCTGTACTCATGATTGCCAATTAACGTTTTTGACCAAAATTAAAATTTCAGATATATATATCAGGGTGTCCAACTGCAAGTTGTATAAAACGGCATGACACATAACTAGATTTAACCTAGTGAAGTATTACTTTGTATTCTAAAGATTCAAAGTAGGTACTTGAAATGTATCTTAGATGTTGGCAAATACAACTGACTACCGGGGTAGGTATAAGTATAAAACCAAAAGTACAAATTTAAGTACAAGCAATATCACTGAAATTGAAAGCGATTCTGTTAAATTTATTCAAATACAAGTACTCGATCCCAAGTTCTGGACCTGGTCGGCACAGGTAGAAAGAAAAATGAAGGTTCCCTACCTGTTGTCTTCCATATCCCCAGCCTGACATTGTCCGTACGTCCCCCCCGAAGTAACTCTCGATGCACACTGCTGTCAGACTGTCGTATTGTGGTCCTGTTCCATCAACCCGCTGCTGAGGAATTCTGGGAAACGTGGCACTGCAGTTGCGGGCAAAAAACCTGAGTGGCCGCCATTGTGCCGATGGCGAGGCTTTAGTTTCCACAACTGTCGCAAGTGGTCGCATGTCCGCCGTACTCCCCAGCAGATTGTCGTGAGGACTGATGAATATCACGCGGATGTTTCGGACCAAGAACACATCGGTCATGTTAAAGGTCACGAACTGTGGGTCTGCCATGCCACCTGGTGACTGTATTGTATTCTCCGATTGCCAGTATGTCGTGAAGTTCGGGTTTTGAAACGTGAAGTCCAGGATAGTGATTTGCGTTTTATCCAACATGTAGTCTGCCATGTGGTCGCTTGTGGAATTGCAATAAAATATCTTGGAATCAAGCGATGTTGCACTTCTACTGTACGGTGTCGGTGCATTGTAGCCACAAGTTGAGGATACCTCTATAATCCTGTTTTGGTTCCCAGTATATTGCAACAAGTCTACTGACTGAGGATAACAAGCCTTTTCTGGATCGCATGTTTGTGCTAGAATTACAGCGAGGTTCAAACACACAAGAAAACACACAAAGGAGAAATGGATTACACCATTAAAACTGAATGTTGAATATTTGTGCTGTCTTGTTCTGCCATAAGGATTTGTCCCACCACCAGTCCAAACTAATCTTGGCTGCTTTGGAGGTATGACAAGGCATGGATGGGTGATTCTGTGGCGTTCTCTCATGACTGATGGGGCGATGTTGTCCAAGTGCTGAAGAATGTTTCAACATCCAAACTCATCCCCAGTTGTGTCACTATGTCACCAAAGTCATTGGTGACACATTGTGCTGAAACCACACAAACACCAGTTTACAGACGACATGAGTATGTGCTTTTTGACAAATGGCACAGCAACTTAGGGATAATCTCAAAAGTTGGCAGTCACAAAAACATAATTGCTTTGGTACAACCAGTATTTGAACACGTGGTAGGGGACATGTAGAGTTTATGACTCAAAACTGTTAAAAACAATTATCAGTGTCACTCTGCAGTAATATGTTTCACTGACAAGATGGCGCCACTGTAGAACTGATTTCCTCTTATACTGCATAGTGAAAGTAAACCACGCTAAGTAATGTAATATATTGTGACTTGGCCAGGGCTTTATGCAGGATAAAATTATTGCCAGTCACACGTTTGTAACTGTTAAGCCAGTTTACAAACTATGAAATGTGTCTGATGACCTGAAATGGACTACAAACACACATGTGACACCATTTTCACTCACTTTCAAGGCATAACTAACAATACCTACGGTTTTGGAAGACCTTTTGTTTTTTTTGTAACTGTTAAGCCAGTTTACAAACTATGAAATGTGTCTGATGACCTGAAATGGACTACAAACACACATGTGACACCATTTTCACTCACTTTCAAGGCATAACTAACAATACCTACGGTTTTGGAAGACCTTTTGTTTTTTTTGTTTTTGTTTTTTGCTTCTTCATTTTTTTACTCGTCCATCCATATTTCTACCCGTCCATATTTGTTTTTACCCTTCCAAATGGCAGGTGGACGGTCTCTACATAAAGCTATGGACTTGGCAAAGTTATGCATGCACCTCAGGTTATCAGATCCAAACTAAGTAAAGTGTCACCGGTCAGGTTTACTACTTATTCAGATGGCTGGTTACATGTACGTACATGCAAATATGTAAACATCTATGCCGATCGATGTAGATATTTACATGTACGTACATGCAAATATGTAAACATCTATGCCGATCGATGCAGATATTAAACACACCCACATATATAATGTGCAGTGTGCAGTTGTTGTGCACATGCCTGCCCGCATACACAGACACACATGCATGCATGCACACAAACACACACAGTAACATAACACAAAATGCTCGAAAACACTGGTTGTACGCAAACGTCTTCAAATGTTTCGCTATAAAATCTTGATTTCTGACTATTACATCGTTATTTGCCTCATTTCAGAATCAATTGTACAGATGCGATGCTTGGTATTGACATTTTATTCTCACACTTCCGTCTAGAATCATTACAATGCCACCTTGGCAGCAGCTGCAGGTAGCTAAGTGAAGTGTGGACAGGTGTGAGGTGTGTGCCACATTTGTTTCTAAATAGGATTGCTACATTCAACAAGAAAAAGTAAGCTACAGACTACAGACCCATCCGCTGTTAACATAAAGAATGCATTTATCTCTTAATTATGGGACATTCTGCATCTTAGGATGGATGGCAACCCTTCTTCCCAGGTAGATGAACAGTGGCAATTTTTAACTAATTCAAATATATATGTTCCAGCTGTAATTGAACTTTTATCATATAGACCATACAATATCAAACATGTTACAATTTGGTAATGTTTATATTACATTCTTATATTGTTATATTTAGATAGAAATGGCAATGTAGAGAGCACAATGGCTCAGGGGTAGAGCTTCGGACTCTCGACTACGAAACCCGGATTCGAATTCTGTGCTGCGGTGTTAAAACCTTGGGCAAGTATTTTCACTCTACATTGCTCCAGTTCACTCAACTGTATAAATGAGTACCTGGCTATAGACAGTGAAGGTCTACAAGTAGCCTTCGCACATTAATTGTAGCATATGGCTGAATGCTTCCCAGAGAAGCTGAGATGGTGTTTGATTGAACAGGTCTGTCAGGGAAGTAAACTGTAAAGCGATTTGAAAAGTCCTGAAGACTGGATACTGCGCCATATAAGAACTTGCCTTTACTTTTTTAATATATACAGTGATAAGTGGTAAATAATTTCATTGTAAGGGGCAAGAACCAGTGGGGCTTCAGCACCCCTCCCCTTTCCCCAACCGCTTAATTGTCTCATTCGGGAGTCATCAAAAGACAAGGTGGGGTGGGGTACTGTTGGGAAATTGTCCACCCCACTTCTCATCTCGTCACATCTACTCGTCTCTCACCACTCAGGATGGAGACTGTCCCCTTGACCCCCTTCCCCGTCCCCACGTCTATAGATATACACATTACACTTCGGCTCCTGACAGATTTGTACATTAAGATTGGAACATCTTGATTAACCTATCTCTGGGTAGCATTCAAACATGATAATCATGTGTTTAATTCACACACACACACACACACACACACACACACACACACACACACACACACACACACACACACACACACACACACACACACACACACACACACACACACACACACACACACACACACACACACACACACACACACACACACACACACACACACACACACACACACACACACACACACACACACACACACACACACACACACACACACACACACACACACACACACACACACACACACACACACACACACACACACACACACACACACACACACACACACACACACACACACACACACACACACACACACACACACACACACACACACACACACACACACACACACACACACACACACACACACACACACACACACACACACACACACACACACACCCACCACCATTTTAATTTACACTACAGCCAATCACTGGGGGTTCAAGCCATTGACATTGTGAAGAACTGCAAAAATAACTCAATAAAACAAATTGCTAGATGGTTTTGCTGAGCCTGTGACTGAAACTGGGTGAGTTTGAGATCAGTGTCTGCTAGCAAGAGTTGTGAATTTAGATGGAGAAATCCTGTTTTTGTCACGTGTACAATATCATTCAGCATCACTTACAAATCCAACACACACGCACACGACACTATTTAACACATTCGCTATATTTAATATGGTACTAGTGTACCACGGCCGGGCTTGGTTCAAGCTTCGGCCTACTACGCGTATTCCAAATCATCGGCTCTCCTAATCCATATCACCAGCCCTGCCACTGGTATCCGCGTCAGGCAGACGACACATTGGAAGCGTGGATAGTTCCTTACCTGGCGGGAGCGTGCAGCCAGCACGCAAATGTTGCAGCTAAAATTTCTCATTTTGTCAGCTATGAATGTGACATTGGCTGTCCACGAAGATGAATATAAAAGCGTTTCATAGCGTACAATTTTCGTTGGCATGAACGCGCCGGAGTAGTACTACACGACACGGTTATGAATTATTGATCGTTCGCGCCAGGGCGACGGCTTGGCCTGTTCTGTATGCAAATCAGCGGTTCGCGCATGTGAGGAGAATTTAGCAATCAATCAGCGCGATAGATATGCTCTTTTGTGCAGTCATGTGTTGCCCATGAACATTATATAAGCAGGTTATATATTACAATTAATGCACACAATATATAATAAATGATTAATACTTTTATTTATTCAAATAACAGTGAAAGCTCTAAACGCCATGTACGTCGTGTGCATTCGGCCGTGACCAAAATGACGTTCGATCTGTAATTCGCGCGCGCGTGCATGCGTGCGTACGTGCTTGCATGCGTGCGTGTGTCACGGTGTGCGCGTGTGTCATGGTGTGTGTATATATATATATATATATATATATATATACATTACTATTATAATATACATGTATAAATAGGTGTGTGTGTGTGTGTGTGTTGTGTGTGTGTGTGTGTGTGTGTGTTGTGTGTGTGTGTGTTGTGTGTGTGTGTGTTGTTGTGTGTTGTGTGTGTGTGTGT
Organism: Ridgeia piscesae; assembly: GCA_025642075.2. NCBI lineage: Eukaryota > Metazoa > Annelida > Polychaeta > Sabellida > Siboglinidae > Ridgeia > Ridgeia piscesae. The sequence goes on along the minus strand of JAODUO010002049.1, from coordinate 405 downwards.
GTGTGTGCAGTAGTATAGAGTGGGTAAATCAAGGGATGGAGGAGGGGAGGAGGGATGGAGGAGGGAGGGAGGAATGGCGCCCCTGGTGGATACCAGTGTGGGTGGTGGCGCTACCTAGCGGAAGGTTGTGAACTAATAGTATGTAAATTCGTTCGTCTTAATTTTTTGTCATTGCAGAAATCTCGCAAACGACACCGGTCACCGACAAAAACATCAGCTGCGTCGTCAGCGTCGTCACCACCAGCGGCGTCGTCACCACCAGTGGCGTCGTCGTCAGCGGCGTCGTCGTCGTCGTCAGCGTCGTTGCCTCCTCCTCCTCCACCACCATCACCACCATCGCCGTCGCCATCGGTATTTACTGAAGACCCTATGTTCCCGTTGGTTGATTTTTACGATTTTGTAGAT
>JAODUO010002048.1:0-43972 GCA_025642075.2 Ridgeia piscesae | reverse complement strand
TTGTGTGTTCCGTATGTGTGTGGCAGAGGTGTCAACCTGGGACAACTTACATCTGTAAGATCATGACCAAAAATCCTTACGATCTGTAAAAAATCCTTACAAATTGTCGACACCATTACAATGTTGTTGATAGCCCGCTGCAATAATCCACACCCACATGCAATAATAACAAAATACAACTTGTTGTGACACAGATAATTTATTCACACATGCTCCTTGTTGTACTCTGCGGTAGCATGCTTTGCACCACGAAGCATAGCTGGTGTCACATCAAACTCACAACAGTTAATGTCAAAGTTGATCTTGCATTGCAAGAATGCTGTGATGGTGTCCGCACACAACGACTTGCGGCACTCGGTGTGTACTTTCCTCACCATAGAGAACGCTCTCTCGCAGTCGGCGTTGCTGTGTAGCAAGCTCAAGAGTGCTGTCATAACTCGTCCTAAGGTGGGGAACCGAGTGACACCCAGTGCCGTCTTCTGGGATAGGACTCCTCCCCAGATGGCGTCAAGACGTTGAGGCCGACCGTCCACCTTGAAGCTGATTGAGGCGTCCTCCATCAGCTGAAGGTCTTCGAATTCGTCTTTCAACGCCTCCTGGTCGACATCTGGTGCAAATCGTGCAGCGAGGCGAAGAACTGAAAAACACAAGCTGAGTTTAGGCAACAGTAATAGATAGATTTTCTTGCTGGTGGAGCACTGAATGTAGACCTGGGCTGGCTGTCCTGAAAGGTAACAGGAGACTGTATTTCCTTTCCTGATTTGCATTTAACTTCAACGGTAAAACCAAATAAACTACAAGCATGTTACATCACTTAGAAACGTACGTGGTGCATACGTGAGGTCTTCTCGTTTTGCAAGGTCCATCACCACCAGGTCCTTCAACACCTCGCAGTCGAATGGGAACTTGGCCAGCATCTTCCCTATAACTGCTGTATAGAATGCTCGCACTTCTCTGGAGAAAAAAAACATTGGATATAGCTTTAGACCTTTATCTTACCAAACAAAATTATTATAAATATTATTCATGTAATATCATTGTCTGGCTGTTTGAATAAGCCAGATCAAAGCAGTTTTACTTGTTAGCACGAGGCAAGTTATCCTCACATATTAATGCAATTCCATTCAAGCATATTACAAACCGAAAAAACTTTGCAGTCTGTGTGGGGTCCAACTCCTCAGCAGCCAGGTACGCCCTCGCCGGCATGCCGATGGCGATGGTATCGTCTGGGTGCTGGTTGTCCAGCAAAGTGAACTCCACCGTCCTGGGGTCCTGCTGTCCGCGGATCAGGCGAAGTGGCACAAACTTGACCATCAGCTTTCTCAGCAGACGGTCCATTTCTGGGAGGAGTGCTCCCACCTTGGTCTCATCTGCCTGTAACATAAGAGAATAATACTTGCAGCACTGAAAAACATCAAATTCAACCCCAGATCACATCCAAAACCACCACAGCGATGCTTATTTGAGCTGTCAAACTGCACTGCAGTGGAATAGCTATTTTTAAATCACTCCATTCATTGCAATGATAGTAATTACAGATACCATAACTATTGTTAAATTTGCAGCAAGGGAATACCTGGAACAACTTATTGAAGTCCATGAGAACCGGTAGAATAAATCCCAGGAAGAGTAGGGTCAGCTTTGTTGTTGGGGCGGCCAGGCGATCCACCACTCTCTTCACGCGGCCCGGCTTCTCGCCGTCTTCATGGCTGGCGAAGTACGCTGCCAGAGCTGGATACTGGTGAAGCACCCTCTCTATTACCCTCAGCAGGGAGAGCCACCGAGTCTGGCAGTGCTTCAAGATTTCAAACTCCTCGACGTTTGCGAACTCCTGAAACTCCTGGAAAAGCTTCCGTCTCTTGGCACTGAAAATAGACATTCCACACATACATGAGTAAATTGCTTCATGTAGTGTAGTTATTGTAGCAATCTGGCAGCATATTATCTTGGCCTGGTTGCCAGTTATTACATGTTTTATTTTAACCAATTTCCTAATTTTTTGCCTCTTGGCACTAAAAGTTCCACACATACATGAGTAAATCGCTTCATGCGGCATATTATCTCAGCTTAGTTGTCAGTCCAAATCATTAACAGTTTGATTATAAAAGACAATTATACCAATATAAATGAGGGCAGGATATAGTAGACGAGATGACATACCTGCGATCAAAGTGAAAGCATATGTCGATGAGCAAGTCATCGACGGGCAGTGACCACTGCTTCATTCCAGCCTTTACACACAGATCTGCCAAGTGGCAGATACAGCCCAGGTTGTAGACATGGGGCTAACGTTCACGCACTCGCGACAACACCAAATTTCTAGCGCCGATCATGGTGTTGCAGTTGTCGCTCGCAAATCCAACGCAGTTTGTCCAATCAATCTCCAGTTTCCTATAGTCACACTGTGTGGTGGAATCTAATATAGTGATAGGACTGTACGTACTGGACATGTGGTCAGTGTTGTTTGTTATGTATGAGGGTGGTATGTTCTAATATAGTGATTGGACTGTACATACTGGACATGTGGTCAGTGTTGTTTGTTATGTATGAGGGTGGTATGTTCTAATATAGTGATTGGACTGTACGTACTGGACATGTGGTCAGTGTTGTGTGTTCTGTATGTGGGTGGTGGGGTCTAAAATAGTGATAGGACTGTACGTACTGGACATGTGGTCAGTGTTGTTTGTTATGTATGAGGGTGGTATGTTCTAATATAGTGATTGGACTGTACATACTGGACATGTGGTCAGTGTTGTGTGTTCCATATGTGGGTGGTGGGGTCTAAAATAGTGATAGGACTGTACATACTGGACATGTGGTCAGTGTTGTGTGTTCCGTATGTGTGTGGTGGAAGATTGCCTGTAATATCAGTGCATTGCAGAACAAAATGATACATACTGAAAAAAACACACACACAACACACACACACACACAACACACACAAAACACAACACACACACACACACACACACACACACACACACACACACACACACACACACACACACACACACACACACACACACACACACACACACACACACACACACACACACACACACACACACACACACACACACACACACACACACACACACACACACACACACACACACACACACACACACACACACACACACACACACACACACACACACACACACACACACACACACACACACACACACACACACACACACACACACACACACACACACACACACACACACACACACACACACACACACACACACACACACACACACACACACACACACACACACACACACACACACACACACACACACACACACACACACACACACACACACACACACACACACACACACACACACACACACACACACACACACACACACACACACACACACACACACACACACACACACACACACACACACACACACACACACACACCCAAAAAAACCAAACACACACACACACACACACACACACACACACACACACACACAACACACACACACACACACACACACACACACACACACACAGTCACGACTGCTCTGCATCGATAAATCTCAAGTTATCATCAAGATTAATAAATCAATAAATCCTAGTTATATATTAATGTTTATAATCATTTCATGATTTTTGTAGGTTTTTAAATAAATATTTATTGATTTATATTTATTTTATAACTGATATGTAACCCTGTCACCACCAGTGTGAATGTGTGCAATATGAGTCTGTGACTGCCTATTTAATTATTGCTTTAATGAATTTGTAATGACCACATAACAATGTTTTCTTCTTCAAGATATTTACTAACCTATTTTGTAGCTGTGAAGTTCTTGATGCACAAACAAGTCACTGCAAGCTGACACAGAGTTTTCAAGTCTAGACCCTACCACTGACTCAATCACTGCTGCCTTTTCAAATTTTGCTGATTTCGCAATATCACTCTAAAGTGTAAGCTTGTATGTGTATAAACCTAAATATAAGGAGAACACAATAAAGAGCGAGCACTTGTTTCCGTTCTGGTCCTTAAAATACTTGCAACAGAGTTCATTATTTGTTTTCAATTAAAACTTCTGGTAGAGTTCTTTGAGAAATATTTTGATAGCAAACATGCAGCATGCAAAGTTAACATATCAGTTAAAATATGACAACTAATACATCTGACGTTATTTAGCAAATGTTGTAGGGACACTGAAGATGAACTGGGGTCAATGTTCAATCATAACCACAGGATTGCAAAATGCATACGTAATAATGCGGGTTCATGTTATCTATCAACAGATGTCTGATCTGTTATTAGATACTATCTGACCTGTTATTACCTGTTGTTTGATCTGTTATTAGCTGGTGCCTGATTTGCTATTTCAGTTGAACATGTATTAGCTGTTGTCTGATCAGTTATTAGCTGTTGTCTGATCAGTTATTAGCTGTTGTCTGATCAGTTATTACTTGTTGTCTGATCAGTTATTAGCTGTTGTCTGATCAGTTATTAGTTGTTGTCTGATCAGTTATTAGTTGATGTCTGATCAGTTATTAGCTGTTGTCTGATCAGTTATTAGTTTATGTCTGATCAGTTATTAGCTGTTGTCTGATCAGTTATTAGCTGTTGTCTGATCTGTTATTAGCTGTTGTCTGATCAGTTATTAGCTGTTGTCTGATCAGTTATTAGCTGTTGTCTGATCAGTTATTAGCTGTTGTCTGATCAGTTATTACTTGTTGTCTGATCAGTTATTAGCTGTTGTCTGATCAGTTATTAGCTGTTGTCTGATCAATTATTAGTTGTTGTCTGATCAGTTATTAGCTGTTGTCTGATCAGTTATTAGCTGTTGTCTGATCAGTTATTAGTTGATGTCTGATCAGTTATTAGCTGTTGTCTGATCAGTTATTAGCTGTTGTCTGATCAGTTATTAGTTGATGTCTGATCAGTTATTAGCTGTTGTCTGATCAGTTATTAGTTGTTGTCTGATCAGTTATTAGTTGTTGTCTGATCTGTTATTAGGTTTCTGACTTCTTATTAGCTGTTTTTTTCCCTGTTATTAGCTGGTTATTTGACATATTATTTGCCATTGCCTGATCTGTTATTATCTGGTTGTCTGAACTGTTATAAGCTGGTCGTATGCTATCTGGTTTTTTTCTGGGTCAGTTATTTCTTTGTGGTCTGTTGCTCTGTTAGAAGCTTGTTGTCTGATATGATATTGTCTGATGTACATGTTATTATCTTGTTATCAGATCTGTGATTCACCAAGTTGTCTGAATTCTTTACATTGCATAGTCTATACACAAGTCATAATCCCTGTGGTCAGACAAACATGTTAGGATTGAACATGGTGCATGAACATGCAGAGGAGTGACACTGATGCATGATGGGTGGTGTGCCCGTGGTGCATGCTGGGAGGTGTATCCCTGTTGCATGTTGGGATGTAATGCTCTGTAAGGTGGTGGCACTTCTAAGGCCCTCACACTCACCCGGGAAAGCTATGCTCTGCATTTGTGACTGCCGGGTCTGGCATACCCCAGAATAGGGTTGAGACACTGATTGGCTCTCTGGCCAAATTTGAAATAAAGACATGAAGGGTCCCCTTTTTATCATTGCATTGTTAGTTTTTCATATCATTTAATTTTCTACATTTTATTTTATCTATATAGATATTTTATAACTTACTTTCCTCATCAAAACCATATTATATATTATATAAACACTATTATTATACAGGTTAACATGTGAATTAATCCAACACAGTGATACTGTCTGATGGCTTTGAGCAATGACACTACGTAACGGTTATATAAGCAAAGTACATGCTTCTTGGCAAACTTATACATCCGAGCGAGAGTCCGTTCAGTGAAATTAGAGTGACATTGGTGCTTGCTGGGAAGTCTGCCCCTGTTGCATGACAGGTGGAGTGACCCTGGTGCATGCTGGGACGCTTGACCCTGAGAGAGACTGACCTTGCGTCGCTACTCGAGGACAATGAGACAGATGGAGCCAATAATGAGGAAGACAACAACAGACTGGTGAACTTCTTCACCACCTTGTACATGGCCTTGATGACCCAGGGTAGACCCAGGCCCAGGAACACGCTGACACTGTTAGAGCCTGCAACATGCTGACATTGTTAGAGCCTGCAACATGCTGACACTGTTAGAGCCTGCAACATGCTAACACTGTTAGAGCCTGCAACATGCTGAGACTGTTAGAGCCTGCAACATGCTTACACTATTAGAGATTGCAACATGCTGACAGTGTTACAGATTGCAACATGCTGACAGTGTTAGAGATTGCAACATGCTGAGACTGTTAGAGATTGCTACACGCTGACACTGTTAGAGCCTGCAACATACTGACACTGTTAGAGTTTGCAACATGCTGACAGTGTTAGAGATTGCAACATGCTGACACTGTTAGAGACTGCAACACGCTGACACTGTTAGAGATTGCAACACGTTGACACTGTTAGAGCATGCAAGTTGCTATCCAGGAGAAATTGAGCTGAATCAATACAACACCACAATCAAATTCTTCCAGAAAAAACCAATACAAACAACTGATTTTATATATATATATATATATATATATATATATATATATATATAGATATACATATATATATATCGAAAATTAAGGTATGTCTTTGTTTGTGTGTGTGTGTGTGTGTGTGTGTGTGTGTGTGTGCGTGTGCGTGCGTGCGTGCGTGCGTGCGTGCATGTTTTGGTGTGTCTGTTGGTGTGTCTGTTGGTGTGTCTGTTGGTGTGTCCGTTGATGTTTTGTGTGTGTGTGTGTGTGTGTGTGTGTGTGTGTGTGTGTGTGTGTGTGTGTGTGTGTGTGTGTGTGTGTGTGTGTGTGTGTGTTTTGTGTGTGTGTGTGTGTGTGTGTTTACATGTGCGCGTGCTTGCGTGCATGCATGTGTGCGTGTGCATGCATGTACCTGCATGCGTTTGGGAATAACTGAAAATATGCAATAGACTATATCCAAGACTTATGCAATGACACTTTTGAAAAACTATTTCCCACACTGTAAGATTTTGAGTATCATGAAAAAGAAAGTGGACAGGTAAATGGGAAAAACTAAATTATGACAGAAGTAGTGTGATTGATCCCTGAAACGGGATGAGTATTCAACTGGTAAGAACTGCTGACTAACCGGTGACGTTTCCAATGGCGGCGTCAGCGTACTCGTCATGGAGTGTCATGGAGCGACTGGTGAAGGTGTCAGGGAGACTGGTGCCAAGGGCAGTGATGGTGATCCCTGTGAATGATGCCTTCAGCCCAATCACACAACTCATGGAATAACCTCGTATTATTTAACATTTTATGACATTTATAAACGGTTGATGTGACACCCATGTGCCAGGAAGTTTTAAACAATGCCCTGACAATGGCTAGGTCATTACTGTAAGCATGACTGCTACTAGGATCAGTCATAGCAGTGACCCAAAATCTCCTGTTCAGAATTGACAAGGTGAATCTCCAACAATATCCCATCGTTCGGGAAAATCCCCGACAAGATACATCATCATAGCTCAGGGCCTCTCATAAATAAACTACGGTTACGCTACTATCAACTATAACAATGTCTAGACTATGTCTATGTATGAGCCATGTTATAATCAAAGACTATCCATCTCGCAAAATGAGAATCGTAACTCCGTCATGCATGCCCATGGTATGGTAATAGTTCAACTATTCGACCACAGACACGAAACAAGCTGTTATTACATCAATTTAGCAGTACGTCCCTGCTTTCAAGTTCAACTGACAATGACAGCTGCCTGGTCCAGGAATGAATACGACCAGGCATTATCAACGCACTGAACCGAAGACAAAATGCTTATAATACATAATGTCATTAACAAACATGTGTCTTGTTGATAACATGACAAATTAAATATTTATGACAATTCACAGTACAACTTAGCGAGTCTGTATCGATAGAAACCATGATGCATTGCGGAAAAGGGGGAAAGTGACAGCTAGAGTCCCTGATTTCAACTTGCGTCCTGGGATGAATTCTGAAAAATGGTCACCAGATGTCCCTACTATCTGTGTACATCACCACATAAGTGGTACTGTGTGTCACCAGGGTAGGCTTACTCGTGTTTCAATTGATAAGGCAACATTTATTAGGTAAACAAGCCCTTAAGTCCATCAGTGCGTCAATTTTATGTTCAGTCTCTGACATAGAATGATTTTTATGTCATTCAAATGCACTGATTCATGGCAAGGAACATAACACCTGACTATGGCATAAACAGGGCGCTTCACTAATAATATTACCCAGTGCTTTTTGAGTTAACTGCACCACACCGTGCCGCACTGCATGGCACGTTAATAAAGTGTCTTGTCCAGAAATAATTATTATTACATAGCCGGTGGTGGAGCCACATATATTCATACATATAACAACAGCTTGAGTAATATGTTCATATGCATAATATGTGTGTATGTGCTGAATGAAAATTATTGTATGTTGTAATTATTTTAATATTTTAATTATTTATTAGTATTAACCATACCTATACATTCATTTATCACAAATGTTGTTATAGAATTTGTATGGTATTTTTATGACTAATAGATCATTTTAGTTAATTATATAGACACATGTATTTTTATTATTTATCTTAAAATATTACCTGTGGGTAGTTTTCTTCTTATTGTATAATTATTTAATAGCAGTATGTTGTGAAGCGCCATAAACAATTATGGATGTGGTGCTATATGAAATAAAATATTATTATTATATTAAGGAAGTAACATCTAGGGTGGGGAGTGGGGCCTCTGTTACAAGAGGCCGGGTGGGGAAAACATTGTTAACACCCCACCTTTGCTAATATTGTCATTTTCTAAATGTATCTATGCTGTCTTGAGGAGTTTTGAGTACATTTATTAAATGACCTTTATCAACAGCAATAACTCTTGTTTATTTATTGTAGCAAACAAGCTCAGGTCTTTGCCAGTATAAGCATCAGCAGAGTATAAATGAATATTTTTACACATGTCAAAAATAATATTTATACAATGTGAGGCGGATACTTAGTCCGTGAACGGTGCGTATTCCGCAAACGTGTCGTAGCCCGTGAACTCTCCGCACTCAGAACAAGGCTCGATCCCTTTGTGCTGAGATTTTGATTACGCTAGTCGCAATATTTCGCAGCACAAAGGAAGATCGGGTTTTCGACCCCTCCATCCTCCCCCATGGCTACCACCGATCGCTCCTTTTTAAGTACACATTCTTAATGTTTCGGTTGTGCAATGTACTACGCCGGACTATTGTTTTACGCTATGTAGAATAAATATCTTGCACTTCGCTTTGATTCATCGGCTTAGTCTACATCTACTCTGTATTATGTACTAATGTGTTGGCTACGGCCAACGCTAGCTTTACATGTATTTCTTGTTCTTTACTTGCATAAATTGTCTGTTGGGTGGGGAAAACATTGTTAACCTTTGCTAATATTGTCATTTTCTAAATGTATCTATGCTGTCTTGAGGAGTTTTGAGTACATTTATTAAATGACCTTTATCAACAACAATAACTCTTGTTTATTTATTGTAGCAAACAAGCTCAGGTCTCTGCCAGTATAAGCATCAGCAGGGTATAAATATTATTATTATATTAAGGAAGTAACATTTATAAAGCTTTGCGCACACAAACATGCTGTCTAACACTACTTTGTGTTAAATTAACAAAATCACAAAGCGACCGAAGAAGTTGCCGTGAGATCTGTGCGTCTGTTTTGTGAATTTTCTTCGTTAGAGGAATGCAAGTGAATTTATTTGTAACATAGTGTATGTATACATATGTATGTAAGATATACGTGAGAAATAGATAGGTCAACCCAACCAAGTCGTCCAAGCAAGGAGCAGCCCAAAGAAAAAAGATAGAAATTTCAACTAGTAAAGTTCAACCCAAATTCAACTGAAGTTCAGTTGAGTTTCAACTATCCAGGAGTTGAAAAATTAACATGCAAATGAGCTTGCATTCAACTGTTGGAGCTCAGTTGAGTTTCAACTATATGCAAAATGCAGTTAAACATTATCATTCAACACACACACACACATACACACCCACACACACACACACACACACACACACACACACACACACCACACCACCACCACCACCACCACCACACACACACACATTATGCATTAGAAAATAGTATTCAAACTATTGTTATACTTATGAGTGATATTTCTACCACCGGCTACGTAATAAATGAATATTTTTACAAACCTGTCAAAATAGTATTTATCCAATGTGATGTGAAATTGATCTGTTTATTAATATGTGTTAGACAACACTGGAATCCGGAGGCCGAGTAACGGTCCGTAATACGCCAAGCAATGCATGGTGAATTTGCAGGGGTGACCCCGTAGCTTCACAAGCGTCATCCCTCTGTGTTGGATCTCTGAGCTGCAGCGAGTGTTTTGTAAACAGATCCAACACAGAGGTTAATTTTCTTCATTTCACTCTTTGTTGTGTTCTGGGCTTTGTTCCTGCTTTATACTTAAACTGTCCGCTTTCTAAGCGTCTTTTGACTTGTTTATCTTGTTGTGTTATGTAGTTAAGTGTCACATCTTAATTTTCACCCGTTGCCCATTTTCGCTCGTTACTTCCGAGTGCGCCGGGGTTAACTTGTCTGCTGGATAATGGTTTGGCGATTGTGAGCTATTGATTCTTGGCCACAGTTTGATACGCCCCTACAGCGTTATGTATTTAGTACCGATAATTCTCGCATCTTTGGTACAGACTTGGCTGTGGCTGATCCTTTTTCCGCCGTGTTTTACCACGATCTCAGGGGTCTTACCCTGGATCACTCAACCCTGTGAACTGTCAGTCGTCCGGGAGCTGTCACCGAGCTCGGATATTATTGACATTGGCACTAATGATTTGTCTCGTGCAACCGTTGATACTGTGATTGTCTCCGTCGTGTCTACTAGTGTACGATCTTGGTCGTACACACATTGACGTTTCTTTGTCTTGTTTGTATCATGTACCGTTATTGTATGCACATGGTCGTACCTACATTGATGTGTCCTTCTCTTGTTTGTATGGTGTACCGTTGTGTATGCACATGGTCGTACCTACATTGATGTGTCCTTCTCTTGTTTGTATGGTGTACCGTTAGTGTATGCACATGGTCGTACCTACATTGATGTATCCTTCTCTTGTTTGTATGGTGTACCGTTGTGTATGCACATGGTCGTACCTACATTGATGTGTCCTCTTGTTTGTATGGTGTACCGTTGTGTATGCACATGGTCGTACCTACATTGATGTATCCTTCTCTTGTTTGTATGGTGTACCGTTGTGTATGCACATGGTCGTACCTACATTGATGTATCCTTCTCTTGTTTGTATGGTGTACCGTTGTGTATGCACATGGTCGTACCTACATTGATGTGTCCTTCTCTTGTTTGTATGGTGTACCGTTGTGTATGCACATGGTCGTACCTACATTGATGTGTCCTTCTCTTGTTTGTATGGTGTACCGTTGTGTATGCACATGGTCGTACCTACATTGATGTGTCCTTCTCTTGTTTGTATGGTGTACCGTTGTGTATGCACATGGTTGTACCTACATTGATGTATCCTTCTCTTGTTTGTATGGTGTACCGTTGTGTATGCACACGGTTGACCTACATTGATTGTCCTTCTCTTGTTTGTATGGTGTACCGTTGTGTACGCACATGGTCGTACCTACATTGATGTTCCTTCTCTTGTTTGTATGGTGTACCGTTGTGTATGCACATGGTTGTACCTACATTGATGTGTCCTTCTCTTGTTTGTATGGTGTACCGTTGTGTATGCACATGGTCGTACCTACATTGATGTATCCTTCTCTTGTTTGTATGGTGTACCGTTGTGTATGCACATGGTCGTACCTACATTGATGTGTCCTTCTCTTGTTTGTATGGTGTACCGTTGTGTATGCACATGGTCGTACCTACATTGATGTGTCCTTCTCTTGTTTGTATGGTGTACCGTTGTGTATGCACATGGTCGTACCTACATTGATGTATCCTTCTCTTGTTTGTATGGTGTACCGTTGTGTATGCACATGGTTGTACCTACATTGATGTATCCTTCTCTTGTTTGTATGGTGTACCGTTGTGTATGCACATGGTCGTACCTACATTGATGTATCCTTCTCTTGTTTGTATGGTGTACCGTTAGTGTATGCACGCGGTCGTACCCACATTGATAGGGCTTTAGCGTGGTTAGGTGGAGTACCATTTATGTGTGGGGGTGGGGCCTCTGACTAGAGGCCTGGTTGGGTATATCATTGCCCCCCACCTTTGCTACTTTTACATTGTCATTTGATAATTGTTTACCTAAGCTATGAGCATCATTGTATAGGCAGTTAGCAGCTATGCATATATGTTGTACTTTCCTGTTGAAAATCTGGCTGCTAACCTGTTACATTATCATGGTTTTATATTTTGTTAGTACAATTATTAAATGACCTTTATCGACAATTACTCTTTGTGTGTTCTGTAGCAAACTAGCTCAGGGTTCTGCCAGTAGTATTATATTCACATTGAACATCAGCAGGGGATAAATGAATATTTTTACAAACCTGTCAAAATAGTATTTATCCAATGTGATGTGAAATTGATCTGTTTATTAATATGTGTTAGACAACACTGGAATCCGGAGGCCGAGTAACGATCCGTAATCCGCCAAGCAATGCATGGTGAATTTGCAGGGGTGACCCCGTAGCTTCACCAGCGTCATCCCTGTGTGTTGGATCTCTGAGCTGCAGCGAGTGTTTTGTAAACAGAGCCAACAGAGGTTAATTTTCTTCCCCACCATCCTCCCCTTTCTGCCCCCTTATTTTGGATGTTGTGTTGTTTCCTTTGTATAGTGGGGGGGGGGGGGGTATATCATTGCCCCCACCTTTGCTACTTTTACATTGTCATTTGATAATTGTTTACCTAAGCTATGAGCATCATTGTATAGGCAATTAGCAGCTATGCATATATGTTGTATTTTCCTGTTGAAATCTGGCTGCTAACCTGTTACATTATCATGGTTTTATATTTTGTTAGTACAATTATTAAATGACCTTTATCAACAATTACTCTTTAGCAAACTAGCTCAGGGTTCTGCCAGTACGTATTATATTCACATTGAACATCAGCAGGGGATAAAAATAATTATTAGTTTTGGAAAAGACACTTTATTAAATATCGGAACAGAATATGAATACACGGGAAATATATGGTGGTAAAAAAAGAAGGTTTTGTTGCATTTAAAAATAATAATATTATTAGATATGTTCTTATCTCTATAGGTGAGTTTCAGTTATGCTAATAACAGTGTAGCTTATGGAATAGATTAATCATCATCAAACTAAATGTAGTGAACTCCATTGGCCATGGGTCCCACCACCCTTTGGGTATCAGCCAACCAAAACACAATAATAGTAGACCAACTTGTACTATTGTAGATAAATTTGCTTGTTTGTATTGTGTTTTATTGATGTTAACAATGTTCTGAGTACAACGTTCTGAATAAATTTTCATTCATAAAAACTCCATTTCTGTCCACCAGTCAGGACAATTGTAGTGAAGTAGGTATTTTAGTGGATACTCAGAGTACTAATGAGACAAGTTTTAGAGTAGCTATAAACAACAATGGGAGTTTGACCAGGCAAGACACAGAGGTGTTAATCCAGCCTCCAGCATGTCCACTAGTGAGGACAATAACAATGGAGTAGGTGTCAAAGTAGACACTGTGTAGTACTGGGGCAAATGTCAAAGTAAACACAATAGCTACAGAAGCATTTTGGACTATACTGACCAACAATCACATTCAGGTGATAAAGAGCCCCTGGACATGTCCAATAGATAGAACAAATGACCAGGGCTGGCTTTCTTGCCCAACATCTGCCAGCACACAATTTCTTTACCATACTTTTATGTACCTCATACATACTTTTTTTGCTAACACACCAGTTGTCCATTCAATAACTTTATTAATGTTTTAACATATTTTTAAACATAAATATTAACTATTTATTGCCTAACACAGGCTTAGCCTGGCTCCGTCGCTTCACAAGGTGCAATAGACTTGGCCGCGCCCAAGATTTTTTTATGCAAATTATTGCAGCCAGTATCCAAACAACTATTTTATTCAATATTGTCAAACGTCTACATGGTTCATAAAAAAATGTGTCTGTGCATGTGTTCATGATTTGTGCAGAGCTGGAAAAACCTTCTCATCCACTATCACGACAGTGATGTCCTTTACAACATGGACAATGTTCACATAGCTCTCATTGAGGTCCATGTCAGAGATGCCGTATTTATTGGTGAGAAGATGGCAAAAATTAGTTCACAACTCCTTGTTGGAATGGAGTGATTATGGACATCAATGCAACCTGCACCGAGTTGAATCCTAAGTGTTTGCAGCTAATGTGCATGCATGTTCTTTGTGGATGTGACACTGTCCTACATAAAAGGGTGAAGGGGGTATTCTGTCGCCCTTTGTTGACACTGACAGTATCATGCATACTTTTGCCAATATTGAATAAAATATGGTTTTCGATAATGGCTGCAATAATTTGCATATAAACAAATGTCCCCAAGATTGTCGCCATGACAACCCAACCGGATTTCATCAATGACCACATGCAATGACAAACCCACCAAAGACCCTTATACTAGTGCTGGTTTGATATTCGATATATCAAAGTATCGCGATACTCGCGAAAGTTCAATACCAATATTTAGTGGTATCGCGATACTTCGATATTTTAGTATCGAACGCCCACTGTTCGATACCTTCGATACCTTCGGTACTTCGACATCGAGTCCATTCGACGACGTTGATGCGAAGGCGCAACATCGTTGTCGATGACGTCATTGTTTACGGGAGCTATCACGACAGCGCTTCGCTGCCGAACTTGACTTAGGTGTAGTTGTTTAAACAATAATATAACATCAAATGTGAATTGTGTTCTAAAACTTTATTGTAGAGTAAGTCTGCATACAAATTTAACAGTTTTCTGTGCGTGATCTTAGCCTAGGTCAGACTTCGCTTAGCCTGGAACCAAACCAAGGTTCATGACTCTCTTTTGGTGGCACTAGCATAGCATCTGTTTCCCTACTTTTCCTACGGCTAAGTGTACAAAAACACATCCTATATTATTTTTATAGAGTGTTTATTGCACGCACTAGTATTTATTAAACTATTTTAATAATAATATTATAAATAATTATTCGAGCACAATGCACAAGCTTTGTTTATCCGGGTTCCGTTTGGTGGCGCTGTTTTGCTGTTTGGTAGCGCCATCGTTTGCCGTATACGACTCCCTCAACCAAGACGAATGACAACATGTCACGACGTTTATCGGCAATTTGGCAGTTGTGGTTATAATAAATAGACTGACAACTAATTTCCCCAGCCACTCGATTGACTCTCATCTATAATGTCTAAACGTTCTTCACCAATTTGACGTTTTTTTAATAAGGATGGAAACACGGTGGAGTGTTCTTTATGTCGAAAACATTTCCCCCAAAGCTAGCGGGGGAAACACGTCGAATCTGACTAAACATATAAGTGTCACCATCCTAGAGTGACATGGTAATGGAAGAACGTCGTAGTCAAGGTGAACGTGCTTCGTCATCAAAATCGTCCACAATGTCTAGATAATGGAGTTCCAGTTACTGTCGGAGTAGTCCGAGTGAATTGCCGTCGGCATCGGTTCCCGAATCGACTACTTCGGCAACATTGACGTCTAGATGTGATGTTAGTTGTGATGATGTCACGCGTGGCCCCAGTCAGGGTAGTGCATCCACTGGCACTGCCACTGGTCCTAGATCTAGTACTAGAAGTTTCACCTCTGGCACTGTCAGAATCAGAGGAAGAAATCAAAGTGTTGCCGACATGTTCGCATCAGCAAATAAGTATGACACAAAGTCTACGTATCATCACAGATTGACAATGAGTGTTGTCAATTTTATATGCAAAGCAGCACTGCCTGTGTACACTGTGGAAGAGGAGGGCTTCAAGTCATTGCTGGAGGCATTTGATCCACGGTAAGTGTCTTCAAACAACTGTTTCAGTTAATAATAACAACACAATGTTTTGGAATTTCACATGTTTTTTCTTCCTCTTCTCTTCACAATGTAACTAACTGGGCTTGGGCAAGGAATATATTATAAAATGCCATTTTTGACTTAACACAACTTTTTAATTAATAGCTAAAATAACACAACATTACCTGTGTCCATGGACAACAACACATACTACAAGTACACAATTTTTTATGACGACATGAATGATATTCTAGAGATATTTCATCTTGAAAATATAGAAATGTGTAAATTTGTAAATTAGCACTTGACAAAAGACAAGCACAAAATAGAAAAACCTAACTAAAACCAATAAAAATATAAACGTGTGGAAGAAAAACTTGACATTTGGACATTTAAACAAGTTTTGTTCTGATACGTCATTCAAAAAATATTTTATGTCTTTTTATTTAAGCCTATTTTACACTTAAATTTCCACCCTGAGGCGCTCGTGCCAGCGTAACAACATAGTACCTACTGAACGCGTTATATTTGGGCAACAAAAGTAAAATTTGGCATATAAAGAGACAACATAATGAATGTTTGTGAGCATATAAATTGTATTCCACAAAGGTTAATACTTCTATGTGTAAGTCGTGCAGCAGTATGGTTAATTTGAGTGAAAAATCCTTGCCCAAGTCTAAACTAACTAGAAAATCTTGTCTAGATGAAAAATAACAACCAAAATATACTGTAAGCTACGATTACGGTCTAGGATAATACGGCCTAATTATAGCCATCAATTAAATATTCAAAGACATTGAAATGTATGTGATCTGAATTATAATAAAACATGAACTATGTGCACATGAATATAATAGACATAATAAGCCTTTGGTTGTATTTGCCTTTTGTCTCTATACTAGGGTAAGTAAAAGATTCCTATACTCCCCGGCCATAGGAGGTAAATGTGTAAGCTGTAGTGGACTCACAAAGTCCAATGTTCAGTCGTCTGTCCCGAACATAGCCACATTTCTGAGTTAGTTATATACACGGTGTATGTTTTACAGGGATGCACTTCCAAGCAGAAGCTACTTTAGCAAGACTGCTATCCCAAAGCTGTACAACGAAGTGTCAGGAAGGCTGCGTGATAGCTTGAGCAACATCGACTATTACTCATGCACAACTGATCTGTGGAGTTCCCACACCACTGACCCATACATGTCACTGACAATCCACTACATAGAGAACTGGGAACTGCAGTCAAAATGTCTGCAAGTGTTATACACACCACAGGATCATACTAGTGAAAACTTGAAGGATGCACTTCAAGACAGCCTGGACAAATGGAATCTGGATCCATCCAAACTGATTGCATTCACAACTGACAATGGGGCAAACATTGTGAAGGCCTGTCAGCTAGCTGGAATTCCTAGGTTTCAGTGTTTTGGGCACAGACTGAATCTGGCTGTTACAAACAGTATCAAGGACGATCCGAGGGTCAGACGTGCGATTGGGGTGTGTCGAAAACTAACGACTCACTTTGCTCACAGCCACAAAAAGAAACAAGCTCTGACAGCAGCTCAGATTGACTAAACTTGCCTCAACATTCCCTGATCACTGACTGTGAGACACGATGGGGTTCAAAGTTTAAGATGATGCAAAGCACACTCGAACAAGAGCCAGCCATTAGAAGAGTCCTGTCAAATGACAGGAAAGCAAGCCATCTTGTTCCTACATGGCAGGATGTAGACATACTGGAGGTGCATGGTCACCTAACACCAACATTTGTGGGCAAATTATATAACTGTCATCATTCCAAAGCTGTAACAGTTTACAATGTAAGATTTAGTTTTATCATAAAAAAATTGTTGAACAAATCAGATGGTTTGCAAATTAATTAGAAGTATTGATTTAAACAATTATGTATCCAGAAAAAAATAGACCATCAGTTGTTAATGCTAAATAAATAATTTGTATATCTTCAGTTTAATACACAAATGGCAATTATTTTGATAAATTGCACAAGAATGGGGATAGACATAAAACGCATGAGATTTGGTCTCTTCAAATTGTTGTTGGTCTCAGTTTGTCTCGTTACTAGTCCATTCTGCAGTTCTAAATGTAGTACTGCTGCTTGTGACCACATTAACCCTTATACTTCATCATAAAGTAGAAGTATACGCTGAGCAGTGAGCATAGACTTCACCATCCGATTCTTTGTCATTGCAGATGAGTGCAAACAAATCTGAAACTGTAAATATCGATGTTCAAATCCCAACCGAAAATGCCTCTGATTTCTCTCATCAAATGAAAGTAATTACATTTTATATCAGACTTCAATTTTTTTAGATGATCCCTTAGTCATTAAATAAAATTGTCGCTAGTCTGGCCTACCCTGTGCTTGTTTGAACAAGAGCTACTGAAGCAGGAAGAGGCAGACACACAACTCACAAAGGATATCAAGAGGAGGATTGTCTCCTACTTGTACGAAAAGTAACCAGCGATCCTCAGTGTGAAAATATGATGAAAGTTGCAACATACCTTGATCCAAGATTCAAAAGTCAGTACGGTGACAAACGTAGAGAAGTACTAGATGAGATGGAGTCTTTCAACCCACCAAGTACCGAGCCACTGACTGACATGGCTGTCACTGAAGAAACGGGTGGCTCCTCTAAGAAGAGAAAGCTGTCTGATTTCTTCAGATCATCTCAAAGTAAAAAGAAGCAAACTGACCTCAATAAATCTGCGACTGACCTAGATCTGTATGAATGAAGTCCTCAAGTTGATGACAAAAGCATCAATGTCCTGACTTGGTGGAAGCACAATGAAACAGTATACCCAGATGTGTGCAAGGTTGCACTGAAGTATCTTTGTGTGCCTGCAACATCAGTGCCTTAAGAGTGTGTGTTCAGCTGTGCTGACACCATCGTAACCGATAGAAGAACGTGCTTAAAGCCGGAGAAGATGAACCAACTGATCTTTTTAAATCAGAATCTGTGAAAAGGCTGTGATGTTGTAGAACACCAATGTTCACTTCTAAGAGAACATGTAATTGTATAAAGAATGATCCTTACAGTTATTTTCAATAAATTAAATGTATTTTATTGTAATTGCCTATATTGTTTTAATGTTAAATCATAATTATCTTTACAATACAATTACATATAAAGAATCTAGTGTGTTCACAGTGAGTGTTCAGCTGTGCTGGCATTGTTGTTAGTGATGTGTGTGTTTAACATTGTGTTATTTTTCAGCTATATTTGGTAACAGTAACCTAAGTTTTATTTACGAAAACATTGGTCAGAACTGTGAAGTACAATAGTTATTTTAATTAATACATTTTTTTCATTAATTCACTGTATTTTATTGTAATTGCCTATACAGTATTGTTTTAATGTTAAATCATAATCATCTTTACAATACAATTAATTATAAATAAACTAGTGTGTTCACAGTGAGTGTTCAAAAGTGCTGGTACTAGTGTATGTGACACGTATTAATTAATTAATCTGCTATACGCTGTATTTGCAAACAGCTGTGGTGAAGTAATGTTATTAATTTCAAATAATTCAGTGCAATGTTGTTTATTTAGTTATTACTAGGTATTTTATTGCAATTTCTGTATATTTTAATGTTACAATTACTAGTACTTTTTACAACAGCAATCAATTTATAAAGAAACAGTTACAACTGGTGTTTGTTTATTGAAATAAAATGAAAAATGCATATTAGTCGTTGTTTGTATGATAATAAAATGATCAATTAGTATGTTTAGATGGTTAAGTTTAAAATGGAATATGGGTGTACTGTAGTTACCAATAGATGCTGAGAGTGTGGGCTAAGACTTGGATGCATGACAAGTGACAATACTTCACATAGTAAGCTCTTTTGGACACATGACAATATTGTAGCATACTGTAACTGAAGACATATGCATATTACGAATGATTATCAAGCATTTTCAAGGTGGCATCAACAAAATATTGCCATCATTTAGGCCTAGCATGCATTGATTGATGAAAAATACACATATTTCCCTACTACTGAAAAACTATGTGCTTTCTATGGCATTAGTCTAAGTGGATTGTGTATACTATACTGAATTAAACTTACAACATAAGTAGCTAGTATCGACTAAAATTCTTGTATAGATCGATATCGAAGAATTATGGTATCGAACCAGCACTACTTCTGTTGCATACTGTGCTTCTACTGGGAACTGTGTTCTATGTGAATATTAGACTTACAACGTTAGTATCGATATTAAACAAAATTCAGGTATCGATCGGTACCGAACAAAACCTGGTATCGAACCAGCACTACCTTATACTATAGACAATTCCAGTGCTGTAACAAGTACTCCAGAAAAGTAACTAATAAAAGTAACTTCAAGAATACTAAGAAACTACTTAAGTAAAAGTACAAACGTATTCGGTCAGGCCAATATATATATATATATATATATATATATATATATATATATATATATATACATATATATATATATATATATATATACATAATATATATAATGTACATAAACTTATATAAGATTTTCTGATGCCACCAGTTCAGTTATGCTGTTGATGATGGTCTTTTGTGATAGATATAATCATTTTAGCTTAAGATAATGATTAACGTTAAGGTGTTCTGATATTTAAATGTAGCGTTCATATTTACTACGATTCCATTCTGTATCTACTACCAACGACATTTCAAAGAAGACCAATGCAGCCACTGCACCACAAACCTCGTAGAACAGGAAGTTACTGCATGTCGACCGCTCAGTCTATGCGATGTTCAGAAAACATTGTTACATACTGTTGAACTAAATAAAATTCACAAAATTGTACAGTTTTGAAATAAATTATGCACCAACAGACCACGATGTATTGAGATGAACGATAATATATGAGATATAAAATAATAACCTGGCTCTCAGTCGCTGAACATGCATAAAGGTTCAAAACAAAAATAAATATCATTATTGGCACACCTTCCTTCGTCTTTCAGTTATCGTTAAAATACCGATTTATAACGTGCATTTACCACGCCAAAACGACTACGACTCCCTATTTTATAGGCAATTGATAAATTCATAAGTTTATGCATCATTAGCATGTTTTGTGTGGCGAAATGTTACGCCTAATATTTACGACGCAATTCATCATGACATTTCAGTCTAGCATTATACTGACCTTTTCTAATGAGATGCAACCTATTTATCCGATGTCTAAAACAAGTAGTATGAATGAATCTCGATTGCAATTTTCAAGCCATTGACTGGCTGGTCTTATGGAAACACCAATGTGGGAAGCCAGGACTGGCAGCAGGGAAGTGCGACTGATCATTGATGTCTGCACAAAACAAACAATGCCTTGCTCCACATTTACTATTCAATTGACCTTAATCAAACAAACTCTTCATAGGTTTTAACACAAACTGGGATGTCTAGGAAACCAAGTGCCAGTTATGTAATAGATCAGTGTGAAACACGATTGATGCCATGATGTTGGCCCGAGCGCAAAGCAAATAAAGACTACATAATCAGGGGTCAAGGGGGCATAATCTCATTGCCGACTGGCCACCTTGTCTCGCAACTGTAGCTTAGTTGTGAGCTTGACGAATAGTGACGAACCCCCAAATGGAGCAGTACGAAGGCGCTCCCATTCTTCTAGTGGCAAAATGGGAGAGATTCCTCGTAGAGCTTGGTCCTGTTGATGCAGTAGGATGTTGTAGGCGCCGGCGCAATCCAAGGTAGCACCATCGTACCAAGCAGTTGCCACTGACTGAGACAACTGTAAAGTTGCCTTAAGCTGTTCCAACAGCTGTTCTGTGGATACGCTTCCAATGCCCACATGGTCAATCAGTCCTTGTAAGGACCGATTGAGGGCAGCACCCGTCCAATGTTGCAAGGAGGAGATACACAGCCATCGGCGTGTCACGACTGCGAGGTCACGGAAACACTTCTGTTCCGTGCCGAGTTGTGCTCCCCCCCACCTGAGACTGAGAAATCTCGGTGAAGCTCTTATCTAGGACAGGGGAGTCTTGTGAAAATAGAAAACCTGTAGAAGAAAGCTCTAACGGAGAGTTCAAGACCTCTCTGGAGCGAAGTACCAAACTAAATTGGTGTGAGGGTTTTTTAATTCCTGCTGAATTTTCTGAAAGTGATTGATCATTGCCTCAGAAAAATGAAAACCAGGCTGGGGGAGTGACCGGGGTGATATAATCGGCTTGTGTCAGTGCTGACAGACGTGGCACTGTGCAAGAGACAAGACTGTCAGTCGCTGGCAATTCATCAGAGAGATACGTGCGGACCAGGATGACCCGTTCTGAATGTGATATCTTATCACATTGTTCGTCCGGTTGTACGGCAACTGATTGTGGAACTGAATCAGTGTACTGTTTGTCGACAGTACTCTAGGCACCATCGTCATCCGAACAGGAATACACGAGCTGATCACCAAATGCTGCGTGAGTGCCCGAATAGGAGAACGGCAAGAAAACATAATTGTTGTCTGTGTCACACTGCCAGGCGGAACCGGCAGCTTCTGCCAGTGTACGGCCTGGGTACTCGCCTACGTAATGTCGCTAGTCGGGAAGTCATGTCCGGGAATCGCCTGTGTATTCCCGGGACCAACGTTTCAATGCCCAGTCAACTGTTAATTTCGGTGGAAACGGCGTCAATTCGCTGGCCAAAAACCGGCTCTTCCAGCCACGAGTGGGTTGCGGGTCGCAAAACAGGACCCCGTGTCTTGGAGCCATTTTAATTGCAGCCTGTTTGTTCGGTTGCCGTCCCCGGAGACCGGGCGACCTCGACTACATCGAGAAACGCAATTGTTGTAACGCATATTGACGGCACCCGGTTGTGATGGCCCCCCCCCGGTTAGCGTTATGGCTGTGGTGGTTTCTGATTGGCTTCAGTCGGTGACCTGCGCCGAACGGGGTCAATCTCTGGCTCTCCTGAGAACCGGCCGGATCTCTGACTTCGGGTTTCGATATGGCGAAATGGTGTTAACCTCTGGCTTCGGCCGGACCTCCGGGCTCCGGCCCTCTGACCTCATCTCCGTTCTATCCTGAGGAATGTCACTGGTTTTCCGCCCGAGCCGGGCCCGTTGGCATATGTCCATTGACATGGACTGCCAGGCATGTGCTCGGATTCTCTTTTTGGGAATCCAACTGGCGGGACAATTTTTTGTCCAGGCAGTTCCGTCAGAAGCCCAGGTCGAAACTGGGCCACCGGGAGCACAACAGGGTTGAACCATCGCTAATCGCGTGTTGGTAATATAGGCTGTTCGCGAAGACGGCTGAGAATATCTTCCAACATGGACTAACGGTCACGGTCTTGGACCATCTCCGGGGATGGCACAAACCCAAGAAAGCTGCTGCGAGATGCTACATGTCTGTAGGCTAGCCCGCTTGTGGCTGTGCCTCTATCAGTGTGGGTTGCAGCGATACTTGTTGTCGACTGTAATACCGTGACTAGAGACACTTGTTCGGATGATTATCGCCGCCACACATGAGTCTAGTGCAGACGGTGGCGTGTTCGCGAGTAGTCCGCCATTACAGTTACGTTAAAATTGAAAGGGCGAAGTCGAAAAACGGCTAATAATAGAAAAATACAACTGAAAAGTCGTCTGAAAACAGCCCATTATATTGCAGAGGTGAAAAGAAAAACAATAAACCATAACTTTGTTTAAACGAACTATGATATCAGCTCACAAAACTGATAAATACGGAGCTACGCGAAGGCAAGACTTAAACAATTGTGCCGCCAAGTAAGAAGAGAAGAGACTCAGTGATTGGATGGGGTGGTGGGAGCTATGGGAATAGGTCATTTTTTCATTTTATTAATTATGACAAGCAACTTGGGCGCGGCCAAGTCTATTGCACCTTGTGAAGCGACAGAGCCAGGCTAAGTCTATATTAGGCAATAAATTGTTAATAATTATGTTTAAAAATATGTTAAAACATTAATAAAGTTATTGAATGGACAACTGGTGAGTTAGCCAAAACATTATATATGAGGTACATAAAAGTCTGGTAAAGAAATTGTGTGCTGGCAGATGTTGAGGCAAGAAAGCCAGCCCTGTTTTTTTGTTCTATCTATTTGGGCATGTCCAGGGGCTCTTTATCACCTGGATGTGATTGTTGATCAGTATAGTCCAAAATGCTTCTGTAGCTGTTGTGTTTACTTTGATATTTGCCCCAGTACTACACAGAGTGTCTGCTTTGACACCTACCCCTGGTACTCCATTGTTATTGTCCTCACTAGTGGACCTGCTGGAGGCTGGATTAACACCTCTGTGTCTTGGCTGGTCAAACTCCCATTGTTGTTTCTAGCTACTCTAACACTTGTCTCTCTATCTCTCTCTATTTTTTATTTTAAGGTAATCTATATATTCATGTAAAGTGTAATGCGCCTCTGAATGGTTTTATTGCTAGAGATGTTTTTTAATGATATTATCTGATAAAAAGTATCCTCATTTTGAATCGTTTTTTTTAATAATACCTAATAAAAAGTATTCTCATTAAATTTGATATTTCAATTCATAAAGTGCTGCCACTTCACAGCGTCTGGGTAACCGCACTGCGGTCACCATTTCGTTGGTCTTTCCAGCGATGCAAAACGATCTTTTATCTTCTGATCTAATCACGAAAACGATCTCTTACAGCCGCGAAACTTCCCCTCTAATAACTCATATTACATATACACATGCTAGGTCATAAAATAAAATAATTTAAATTCCTGTGAAGAAAAAAATTCACATATCAAAATGGTGCTAAACTAAAGTCGACATCGCTGGTGGCGGTTACGCGCAGGCCGTAGGCGTAGATTACTGTGGCGTAACATCGATATTTTTTTTATTCACTGTGTTGCTAAATAAATTAGCGTCTGGATTCCGGTTCTATCCTAAACTAACCTCAAACTTAGCCTAAGTTTCTAAACTTTAATCATACACAATATGGATATTACAGTAATCATAGAGCTACGCGTAGCCACCGACGATGTCGATGTCCGCCATGATGTCTTGCCAGCGAGTTCTTGCGCAAGTTTGTTTTGTGAATTTTATTTGTTTCAATAATGTAAGTGATTAAATTTTATAACATAATGTGTGTTTATATATATATAAGATAAGTGGAGAAATTCTAGCGGCTGTTAGTTGTCGTTTTTATAATTCGGTCAGAAAGTAAAAGATCGCCAAACATAATGGGCGTCTTCATGCGATTTATTGTTTTATGGCATGTGCGTCTGTGCCCTGTTATTCATGTGTTTAATGGGAGTTCGTTGTGACATTTAGGTTAACAAAATGTGCTCGCCACCTATCGGATGGTCGTTCGTCAGGGGTAAAAGTCAAATTGCCATGGTCGCGTTTGCCGGCTGGTCGTTGATGAGGGGTCGTTTATACCATGAAGACAGTCCGTCTTTTTTTTTTTAAAGTCAAGTTAAATACTGTTTGCCAATGTTTAGTAGTATGTTTGAAGTTTATATAATCACAAGCATTCTACAATTTGCATTAAAATTATTATCTCAGCCGCATTTCAAAGATGGTGTTCCATATGCACTAGGCCTGCAAATGACAAACGTATCATTTGTATGATTACAGGACCATCAGAAATAATGAATGTTATATACAATTGTAAAATAAATGAGTTTTTTTATTAGTGTTATATTATATCTTTGGGATAATGTAAAGAAAACTAACTTTAACACCAATTATTTTTAATTATGTGAACTTTAATCATTTCTACTTTTTAGATGCCTAATGCCACGCCCGTAACAAGAATTGTCTAAAAGTTTGTATAATGTGATAATGCCAACTTGTATTTTTTTTTATACAATACTAACATTACTAACTATACCCAACAAGACACATAAAAATATTTATAAAAAAATTATATGGCCAACAAGCATGTTACAGGTATGGCGTTGTTATGGGTGTGGCATACATTTACACAGATATGCCACGCCCGTAACAGCTAATTTGGTCAGTATTGACTATGTCACAAGTCATACCCAGTTCCAATGCAAATTGAAATAATGTATATCTTTCATGTCACTTCTAGGATAGTTTTTTTTCTTAATTTGAACCCATTCAACTGCCATTTGCTAGTTGAGCAGCATTGCTGATAGACACTTGATCCACGGGAGGTATTCTGAGGTATGTTGTTTTTCTCTTTCAAGTATGAGCCAGGTTGTAAGGCACCCCACAATGTTAATTATACTTCTTCAGCGTGCATAATTCTTATATTGTCTAATAATTATATTGATTATCAGCACATAAAACATGCTGAGTCCATAGTGCTAATGGCTACCTATATATCGTTATTGTCAGTATAATGGGGAAGATGAATGCAGACAGGCAAGCAGCCTGGCGAGAGAGGAAGAAAGCACAGGGTGGGCAAGAAAGCCAAGATTATTGGATGAAAGAGCGCAAGAGAGAAAGCAGACGTAAGGCGTGTCCAACACAAAACGGGCCAAAGAAGCAAAAGCATCCACGCAGCGAAAGCAAGCATGCAGGCAGCGAATTGCTGCTGCAGGCAAGCATCCAGACGTGGATAAGTCAGCAGTCGAATCACAAGCTTTCCAGCATCGCTTGGCAAAGCTGTCGCTAAACTTAAGCAACGACTACCAAGGAGTCCCAGGAAGCAGGTGGCAGTAATTCGTCACCTCGCAGTGTCAATTGAAGCCTTCTACAGCAGGCATGATATCAGCCGAGAGGCACCGGGTATGAAAGACACTGTAATCGTCAGAACTGCGGGCATCAAAGAAATCCAGCAAATGCGGCATTTGATGTACAAGTTGAGAGAAGTGTATGCCATGTTTTGTGAAGAACATAGCACCATTGTTGGTTTCAGCACATTCTGCAACCAACATCCAGTCAATGTCCTTCTCAGTCGCAGTACACCTCATGACATGTGTTTGTGTCAGACCCATGAGAACTTCATTAGTCTGGCCAACGCTCTCTTGCTACCATACAATCTGCATTGGATTGTTGAGAATGCAGTTTGTCAGTTTGATGAAGGGTGCATGCTCAGTGGTTGTACAACTTACAAAGACGGCACAAAATTGAATGATGCTATTCAAGATGATTGCATCTGAAGAGAACGTGGTTGTGAACCTGGATGAATGGTCTTAGGAACAGTCTCGTCGACCCAGGGGTCGACATTAGCGCTGGCCTGATGGCCCAACGCATGTTTTGAGGGTGTTGGTCCAGTTCGAGCCACCAGTTTTCATATTTTATTGGGCCGACGGGCCACCGGTTTCAACAGTCGAATTATTCACCATTGTTTTAGATAGTTTCCATTAGTTGTCACTCCCTACGCAACAATTAAACATAATCTGTGACAGCCGAAACCATGGACTCGCGTTATCAGTCGAAACTAGTCACCATCTTGTTTACAAGTTGCAAGTTCTCCATAACTCCACACGATGTCGATGCTGGCGACGTGAGACGGAAATGAGAAGCGGACACCTTCCTAGTGAATTAGCTAAGATCGCGCTTCGGATTTTGTAGTAATAGCTGCGTGGTACAAAAATAAAAATTTGTCATTGAATTTCGGGTTCTTCCTTACTATATTGTTGCTATCCTAATTAATGTGTAAAACGAACAGACATAATGTGTCATGTCACAACGACCCCTTGTGGATTTCTTGTTAACCACCGTCGCTGTCGTCTACGGTGCAGCTGCATTTCCGAAACACGCCGTTTTGCCCTCATAAAATCCAATTTCGCACATGCATCCCTCATTTGTGTGGCCTTCTATTTCTTTCTCTGACTAAATTTAATTCACACCTTGCTTCAAATTTATAACATTTGGCAACGACAGAATCCACACCAATGTCGAAATGCCAAATAAGGAGACAGTTGGTTGAATAGAGCTCGCATTTATTTGGATTTCCTGTAAATACATGTCAAAGGGCGGGGATGCCATCTACGCAAGCAGTTAGAGGACAGTTTGCCGTACCACACAACATGGCGAACAGTGAAAGTATGGTGGCGTTACTAAAATAAAAGTCGCATATTTTCAAAAAAAGTTGCATCTTCAAAATTAAAACGTATTTCACAATCGATAAGGGCTCATTTTGGTATCGTAAAAAAGTGACTTAGAGGTGTATAATTATTATAAAAGGGAGCAGGTTACAACCCATAGCGAGGCTGATATAGTAGAGTGTTGTAGCAGTCTTTATATAGGTCAGTGGTTACAACCCAGAGCGAGGCTGAAATAGTAGAGTGTTGTAGCAGTCTTTATATAGGTTAGTGGTTACAACCCAGAGCGAGGCTGACATAGTAGTGTTGTAGCAGTCTTTATATAGGTCAGTGGTTACAACCCATAGCGAGGCTGATATAGTAAATGTTGTAGCAGTCTTTATATAGGTCAGTGGTTACAACCCAAATAATAGAGTGTTGTAGCAGTCTTTATATAGGTCAGTGGTTACAACCCATCATGAAATTGGTGTTGTAGCAGTCTTTATATAGGTCAGTGGTTACAACCCATAGCGAGGCTGAAATAGTAGTGTTGTAGCAGTCTTTATATAGGTCAGTGGTTACAACCCAGAGCGAGGCTGAAATAGTAGAGTGTTGTAGCAGTCTTTATATAGGTCAGTGGTTACAACCCATAGCGAGGCTGAAATAGTAGAGTGGAGCTCTTTATATAGGTCAGTGGTTACAACCCAGAGCGAGGCTGAAATAGTAGAGTGTTGTAGCAGTCTTTATATAGGTCAGTGGTTACAACCCAGAGCGAGGCTGAAATAGTAGAGTGTTGTAGCAGTCTTTATATAGGTCAGTGGTTACAACCCAGAGCGAGGCTGAAATAGTAGAGTGTTGTAGCAGTCTTTATATAGGTCAGTGGTTACAACCCAGAGCGAGGCTGAAATAGTAGAGTGTTGTAGCAGTCTTTATATAGGTCAGTGGTTACAACCCATAGCGAGGCTGAAATAGTAGTGTTGTAGCAGTCTTTATATAGGTCAGTGGTTACAACCCATAGCGAGGCTGAAATAGTAGATGTTGTAGCAGTCTTTATATAGGTCAGTGGTTACAACCCCGAGCCTGCATAGTAGGTTTTACAGTCTTTATATAGGTCAGTGGTTACAACCCAGAGCGAGGCTGAAATAGTGAGTGTTGTAGCAGTCTTTATATAGGTCAGTGGTTACAACCCAGAGCGAGGCTGAAATAGTAGAGTGTTGTAGCAGTCTTTATATAGGTCAGTGGTTACAACCCAGAGCGAGGCTGAAATAGTAGAGTGTTGTAGCAGTCTTTATATAGGTCAGTGGTTACAACCCAGAGCGAGGCTGAAATAGTAGAGTGTTGTAGCAGTCTTTATATAGGTCAGTGGTTACAACCCAGAGCGAGGCTGAAATAGTAGAGTGTTGTAGCAGTCTTTATATAGGTCAGTGGTTACAACCCATAGCGAGGCTGAAATAGTAGAGTGTTGTAGCAGTCTTTATATAGGTCAGTGGTTACAACCCAGAGCGAGGCTGAAATAGTAGTGTTGTAGCAGTCTTTATATAGGTCAGTGGTTACAACCCATAGCGAGGCTGAAATAGTAGAGTGTTGTAGCAGTCTTTATATAGGTCAGTGGTTACAACCCAGAGCGAGGCTGAAATAGTAGTGTTGTAGCAGTCTTTATATAGGTCAGTGGTTACAACCCATAGCGAGGCTGAAATAGTGGTTTGAGCATTTTTTTTTGGCAGTTTTACAACCCAACGGGCTGATTGTATTTTAAGTCTTTATATAGGTCAGTGGTTACAACCCATAGCGAGGCTGAAATAGTAGAGTGGAGCCTCCTGCTGGAATTGTCCTTCATGTTTTGCTGCTAATTGGCGCCACATAGAGCCTGCAAGTGGGTCACGACACATGGCGTGACTCCGCGCGACTGGAGCTTATTGGGGACTAAGCGAGACTAGTTGAGGCTGGACACAAGAATAATATTCTAACGATGGTGACAGTTGTAACTTCCGACTGATGAATACTTGGAAAATCAGTTCATAAATATCTTGTGTATACGTTTCTTATCTTAAAGTCCGATTTTATATTGAGTTTATCACACTATCATAGACACCTAGCGATTTACTAGTGCAGATAATGAAAGATTTGGCTGTATGTTTTTACGGATTTGGTTTTTCATTGTGGTTTGGTTTCGATAAGCACTTTTATCTGACAAGTTTTCTAAATGCACATAATCATAAACATGTATAGTTTTGGGCCCCAAAAGGGTTGTATGCCAAAACTGGATTCTTCATTATTAAAGATCCCAAACACAATATTGCCGTATTGCCATGGCAACCCCATAATAATCGATTAAAAATTATGATTTCCGATCATTTTCACCGGCAAAGTTCCATTTTCGCGTAATAATCCTTGGTACAATATAACTGAAATACGCTTTTCGGGACAGTTCGATTATTACGACCAAAACAAAACAAAGTCCTATATGTTAACATGGAGTATATGGACCTCCTGCCCCCAACCTCGTTTTCGCGCGCGAGACTTGCACGCCCTATTCCACGTGGTCTGGTGACGGGAGCGATTATCATAATTATCGCGAGCGATAAATCGCTCCCTAGATGGGTGATTTTGAAATCTTATAATGTTATGCACAGAATGTATTAATATTTTACTAGGTTTCATTACAGTATATGTCTGTGTTCTCTTGATAAAAGTAAATTCACTATTGGGCATTTACATGTGACTCGCGTTACATATTTTGACCATTTCATGAATACTATTTTGACATATCTCATAAAATTTGATTACATAGTATCAGGGCTCGACATTGGCACTGGCCCGATGGCCCGACACGTGTTTTGAAGCTGTCGGGCCACTGGTCTAAAAATTCTACTGCTCCGGTGGGCCAGTGGTTTCAATCCCCTACTGACCACCGTCGATGTTTCCGTAACCTGACCCTTCACAGAAACATAGAACTACCTTAATAACATTAGTCTATTTATTAATGTTCATTTTGTTACATTTTATCTATAACTTATTACACAACTAAAATGTTGTCTTGCGTACACAACGACGTCGGATGCACTGTGGAAGTCATATTTTGTAAACGCCCACGTTGCCGTTGGCTATGGGTGGTAGGTGATGTCGTTGTTGTCTGCGTGAATGATAAAACGTTAGTGCACATTCCATAATGGAAAGACATCTACGCAATTTGTTATACTGTCAAACGTTTGACAGTGTTGTAAAGACCATTCCTGCAGCGGTGGATTTTGTAATACAATCTTGGAAGAAAGAGGTCAAGTGTTTCGGACAGCGTTCACACTGTCACCGGCGCACGTGGGCTCTCGGTCTTGCACACAGACGCAATGTTTACTTAATAATTATAGGCTAGCCTGTCATTAAATGGGGCACGGGTTATCTGCGTTCTAATGCTAATTTATCATGGTATCATGTATGCCTGATTCTGCAGTAACAGTTTTCAGGCACAACCAAAACTAAGAAATGTTTTTCATGACAGACAGCTATAGTTTCAAACCCCAAAAGCCCCCCGTGTATACCTGTCAAAACAGTCAGTCTTGAATTCGATTTCACCAACTTTGTTTTAGTCTTAATGCAATTATGTAAAACGAATAATTAATAGAAAGTGTCAATGAGTAAATCAATTGTTAATATTAAATATGATTTTTTTTTATAATAAAATGGCCTACAGTGCAGGCTTTAATAAATAATATTGTATTTTTCGTTTTTGTGTTATATTATTAAAAATAAATAATTTTATTCACATTTCACTAGTTAGTATCTTCTGCACTCTTTAGCCTGTGTCAGTGAAATTGTGTGGAATTCAGGCCTTGACATTAAGCTTTTGTATCCACTGGCCCGGGGGGCCAGTAGATTTGAAGTTACTGGCCGCCCAAAAAGTTACTGGCCCGAATATTGTAATGAAAATATGCTGCTACCGAGGTGCCCATTGCCTAAGAAAACCAAGTTTCAACAGGAGTGACATCATGAAGACTTTCTGAAGCTCTTATGTTGCATGTTTTTTAAATGTAAATTTTTCAGATTGCAACAAAAAGAAAAAAGTTGACGTTAAATGAAATCTTTTAGTTGTAGTCTTAGTCTGCTAATATATAATCTGAGGCAACTTTCACACTATACAATTTTAGCACATTTATTTATAGACTTTTACATCGATTACTACATATTTCGAGAAATTTAATACCTCAATGACTACAGTCAACGTCTTCTGTCAGTGTTGTCTCTCCTACATATCACATACAGTCGTGCCTCGCTATAACGCGACTCGCTATAACGCGACTCGCTATAACGCGAATCGGCTATAACGCGAATCGGCTATAACGCGGTCGGTCGTGGACCCCGAATTTCTGCCGCCAGGGGGGGAAATGGGCGCTACAGCTAACGCTGTAATTAACTGTCACTTATTTTTATGAAGTCCTCATGTTTGTCTTGTACAGGTGTATCTAGAAACAATTTATTGATATTAAGAAATTTAACACAGAAGTACAACTGCGTTGCTGAGTTCGTTGTTTGTTGTGCCCCTGGTTTCCGCTCTGCCGTCGGCTTCGCGGCACCAATCCAATTGTTTTTCAAACCGATCTATTGTGTAACCAGCGCTTGGTTTGTGTGGTAATTTCTTAAGTGTTTGTTTAACACGTTACCAATTCCTTTGATTGCATTTAATTAACTTTAGGCACAGTAAATTTGGTACAAAGTCCTGTTTGTTTGCGCTGATATCAATCGCGTTTTTCTCCTGCCAATTCGCTGTGGCTTCGGCGCCCGTTCACTGTGCTTCCGAACGAGCGCCTTCGCCGGCTTGTAAATGGCAATTAAATTGCTTACGAATCGGGCGGTGACAAAAATAGTTATGGTACTGAAATGGCACGCAAAAGTTATGTTATGTTTTCTTCACTACGTATACGAAAAAACATTTACTTGTGCGCAAATATACGAATTCGTCAACTGCGTGTGAACTGCAGTAGCCTCGAACCACCGTGAATTGCATTATAAATCGGCACGGTAAATGTGCGATCTAAATTTATATTTTGGGATTGATTAAAAGATGAAATTAAGCCAACAGTGAGCGCAATTAGTATAAGTATTAATATTTGACCGACTTCAGCAACATGTCAATTCATTTGTGCGTTTCGGCTGCTGAGTTCAAGGTTATTTTAGACCGCGACTGCGTACTGTGTTATCGCTCCACCTCAGTTCGCATCGCCAGACGAGGCGCGTTGGCTCTGAATTTATTTCAAAACTGTACACCATTCGCAAGATTTACTCAGTTCAACATTCGACAGTGTATATTATTTTAACGTAATACACATTTACGTTGGTTTCAATGTCAGTTAGTTTTATAAATCACGCATACACCGCGCAACCAGCACATTGGCTTTGGTTGCTGTTGTGGCGTTTTGGAGGGTGGCGCCCCTGGCGGAATATAATCTATAACGTGCCTCGTTTACAACGCGGTTCCATTTCGTGGACCCCAACTACCGCGTTATAACGAGGCGCGACTGTAATAAAGTCAGATTAAA
The DNA here is from genome assembly GCA_025642075.2 of Ridgeia piscesae. Taxonomy (NCBI): domain Eukaryota; kingdom Metazoa; phylum Annelida; class Polychaeta; order Sabellida; family Siboglinidae; genus Ridgeia; species Ridgeia piscesae. The sequence continues at coordinate 10,440 of JAODUO010002048.1, read as the reverse complement.
TTTGAAAAATAATATAAAACAAAAACTTAAAAAGTACAATATTATTTATTACAGCCTGCACTGTAGGCCATTTTATGAGCTTGGACATTATAAAAACAAACTTTTTTCATATTTAATATTAACAATTGATTTACTCATTGACTCTTTTTATTAACTCTTTACTGCACAGACCGTCCAAAACCACCAAGTAAACTCACAGTTTGTGGGCCTTTCGTTTACCGCGATCAGATCAGACCTTGATATTAAGCTTTTGTATCCACTGGCCTGGGGGGGCCAGTAGATTTGAAGTTACTGGCCCCCCAAAAAAGTTACTGGCCCGAATATTGTAAAGAAAATATGCTGCTACTGAGGTGCCCATCACTTTAGCAGATCAGGTTTCGACAGGAGTGACATCATGAAGACTTTCTGAAGCTCTTATGTTGCATGTTTTTTAAATGTAAATTTTTCAGATTGAAACAATAAAAAAAGAAAACTCAACATTAAATGAAATCTGCTAATATAAAATCTGAGGCAATTTTCACATTATACAATTTTATCACATTTATTATATAGACTATTACATGGATTACTACATATTTCGAGAAATTTAATATCAACTTTAATGACTACAGTCAATGTCTTCTGTCAGTGTTGTGTCTCTTCTACATATGTAATAAAGTCAGTTTAAATTTGAAAAAAATTGTGTAAAAAAACACGTAAAAAGTACAATATTATTTATTACAGCCTGCACTATAGGCCTTATTATGAGCTTGGACATGATAAAAACAAACTTTTTTCATATTTTAATAATTGATTTACTCATTGACACTTTCTATTAATAGTTCGTTTTGTATAATTGCATTGAGACTAAAGCTAAGTCGGCGAAGTCAAATTCATGACTGACTGTTTTGACAGGTATACACAGGGGGGGGGCTTTTGGGGCTTGAAACTATAGCTGTCTGTCATGAAAAACATTTCTAAGTTTTGGTTGTGCCTGAAAACTGTTACTGCAGAATCAGGCATACGTGATACCATGATAAATTAGTATTAGAACGCAGATAACCCTTGCCCCATATAATGACAGGCTAGCCTATGCTATGACTATGTAAACATCGTGTCTGTGTGTGAGGCCGAGGGTTCACGTGCGACAGTGACAATGTGAACGCTATCCAAAACACTTGCCCTCTTTCTTCCAGGATTGTTTTACAAAATCCACCACTGCAGGAATGGTCTTTTTCAACACTGTCAAACATTTGACAGTATAACAAATTGCGTTGATGTCTTTTTATTACGGAATGTGCACTAGCGTTTTTTATCATTCACGCAGACAACAACGACTTCGCCCGGGTTACGGAAACGTTGATGGTGGTCACTAAGGGATTGAAACCACTGGCCCACTGGGCCAGTAGAATTTAAAAACCGGTGGCCCGAACTGGTCCGACAGCTTTAAAACACGCGTCGGGCCAGTGCCAATGTCGAGCCCTGGAGTTTTTCTCTAGAATATAGAGATTACATAACTACACCACTACAACATTGGGTTTGGGGATGGTAGCGCCCCTGGTGGAATATAGTCTATAACGCGCCTCGTTTATAACGCGGTTCCATTTCGTGGACCCCAACTACCGCATTATACCAAGGCGCGACTGTAACTTCTTCAAAATTGTGTGAGTATAACATCCTGAATTAACCGGCTGGAATTGATCAAATGCAAGCCGGTATGTCTTTTCTACAACACGCCAGGGGCTGGTCTCATGAAGCAACTAAGAACGTTCATAACGCTAATAAGATAACTGACATAGTAAATTATGTGCTTAGATGTACATACGCGATCCAGATGTTTACGAGGCGCTGAGTAACTGCGTAACCGAAAAGATCGCTTTGCAAAACCAGCCGCATGACACAATTACACAGTGGCGGTGCAACACGGATAACATAGAATGCCACCTGGTGGAAAAAAAAGAAGTAAAAATCACTCCCTACAAATTATTTCACATTTAGGTGAGCGATTTATCTCTCGCCTGGGTTTTTCAAACGTGAAACACTGGTCTCTACTTTGAATATTTTCTAAGGCAATTTTGTGTTTTATCTTATATGGGTGCCATACTGCCATGGCATAGTCTAGGTGTGATCTAACCATTGTTTTGTACAGTGGCAAAAAAGTATGTTTATCTAGAAATTTGGAAGGTTCTTCTAATTATTTTGGTCATTTTAGTTGCCTTATTTACCACTTGGCTTACATGTTCGTCAAATGTAAGTTTGCAGTCAAAGGTTACCCCTAGGTCTTTTTGTTTCACATGTGTGTCTAAATTGTTTTTGTAAGATTGTTCGTTGTTGTATAATATTGATTTTCAACTACATATTTTTTCTCCAATTTCCATGTGTTTACATGTGTCTGGGTGAAGTTTGAGCATCCAATTTTCACTCCATTTTTCTATGATGGTTATATCCTGTTGTAGTATAGTTTGGTCATCCCTATTCATTATGGGTCTAAATATTTCGATGTCATCAGCAAATAGGAATGTATTGGATTTAGTTAGGTCTGGTAAATAATTTATGTATAAGACAAAGAGTAGACATCCTAGGACTGATCCCTGTGGTATTCCAGATGTTACGTCGTGCCAATTTGATTCTTTACAATTTACTGCTACTTTTTGTCATCTGTTTGAGATGAATGCCTCTATACAGTTTACTATTTCTTGACTAATATTTAGACTTTTTAATTTACTTATTAGTCTTTTATGTGGTACAGTGACAAAGGCCTTTTTAAAGTCCATGTATATAACATCTGTGGTGTCCCCTGTCTATTTCATAGGTCCAGATATCTAGTATTTAATTAGTTATAAAAATGTATATCTGCCAGAAATAAAACCATACTGTTTTGGACTGAAAAGACCATTTTCTTTCATATACCTGTAACATGATTTCTGAAAAAAAATGTCCATGCATTTGCAGACTATGCTTGTTAGACTTATTGAACGGTAATTACAGACTATTTTTTTATTTCCAATTTTGTAGATTGCTGATATTTTTGCATCCTTCCAATCATCAGGAATGCAAGATGTTTTAATGATGTTTCAAATATTTTACACAGAGGGTGACAAATTACATCTGACAGCTCCATTAGTAGCCTAGTGCTTATTTCATCAGGCCCAGGTGATTTACTAATGTTTAGTTCTTTTAAAATTGGGAATATTGTGTTTTCAGTTATATTAAATTTATCCATTTCTGTTTTGTTGTTTACTGTGGGCATAATTGGAATAAACCTTGGCTGTTCTGTAGTAAAGACACTAGAGAAGTAGTCCGCATATATATTTGCTTTTTCTTCATCTTTAGTTGGTGTGTGGGATTTTGTTTCTGCGTAATCTGGATTTAATTCCCCGATTCCTTGTTTGATTGTAGTTTTGGATTTATAGTATCTCCAGAATACTTTCGGGTTTTTCATTGTCTGGTTTGTTAAATTTTGTTCAAACTCCTTTCAGAGCTTTCTCGTTAACGCTCTGAGTTTATTTATCCTTTTGCAGTATTCTAGATGTTTTGTCCCATCCCTAGTCTCCATGTATTTTGTCCATATAATCAATTTTTACGTCTGATTAGCTTTCTTGTGTTAGCGTTTAGTGGGACGTTTCCCTTTCTATTACTTGAGAGTTATTTTTTAGGTACATGTTTATTTTCTAAGGTATGTAATATTGTTTTAAGGATTTCCCATTGATCGTTTCAATTGTCCTTACAAAGTCTGAATTTATCTTCCCAGTTTATGTGTGCGAGGTCGGTCCTCATTTCACCGTAATTAGCCATGTTGAAAAGCTTTCTCTTTTCTGTATAATTGTTTTCGCCGACATTGCAGAGAATGTTACATCTGATGACACTGATCACTTTTACCCAAAGGGCTAAAATATTTTATTTCACCTATATTGTCTTCCTCATTTGATAAGATTAGATCTAAGAGATTTGTCTTATTTGTTCCTCTTCCTCTAGTTGTTTTTTAACATGTTGGAACATGAAGTTGTCCCTAAGGCATTCAATGAATTTAAAACATATATTGTTGGGGTTTTCTGATTTGGTTGTCCAAAGATCCCAATTTATGTCTGGTAGATTGTAATCACCCATGATTACAATATGTGTATATTTAGGAGTTCAGTGTTGTTTTCCTCTGACCCGACATCACTTCTATACACACATCCAAATAGTAGTTTGTTTTGTTTTGAAGTTTGACATCTATAAATAAGCATTCTTTGAAAGTTGTGAGAATATTTATTTGTTCTGCCTGTAGGGTGCTAATTGTGTAAATTATGATACCTCTACCTTCACTAGTTTCAATGTTTTTGGTGAACATGGTATAGCCGTTTATGGAAAATTCTCAGATTGTTACATTGCATCTTGGATTTTTTGTTTTACCTCGTTTATAGCAATGATATGGGGTTTTAATTCTTCAATTCGTCTTTCAAATTCATTCAATTTATTTCTTAGTTGATCTGCATTTGTACAGGGTCATTCCATGTCAAATCAATCACTCAAAACATCACCCGATTCCAATTTTGATGAAATTTAGTATAATTGTTGGTTCATGCGAGAATATCAAAATTAAAAAAATCTAGGTCAAGTATCATTGACGATAGGTCACTGAACTTTGACCCAAATCGCATACTGACCACTACATTAATGCCTGTAACTCTGCTATTAATAAAGCAAGAGAAACAATCAATATATCATTGGAAAGCCAATAAACATGCACACATAACTGTTATAAAATTAAAACATTACTGTAAATAAGAATGTTGTAAATTTTTTTATTTGACCTTTGATACCCAAAAAACGTATCCTCTGATTTTGCTAATATTGTTTACATAATATCCTATACTATTGCAGAAGAGTTCCTGAAAATATTAGAATGGGCAAATCATAATGTTCAGAGATGTATTAAATTAAGTACATCCGTGGATGAAAAACTGCACCAGAATAGCACTGAATAACCCAAAACACGAACATACAGCACAGTCTCTGATGTGTAAATCCATATATGTATATGTGCTCACTAATTATAAATTTCATTACTTCACCTTTTTCAGAACACTTCACATATCTCTCAGTCTAATGAAACTGCAGTCATCACACATGAAGCTGATCAACACAATTCAATCTGCAACACTTAACCATATGTATTATGCAATACAAGTTGTTCATTTGTATGCTTCAACATTGCTCTGTATGCCACAAATCACGTAACATTAGATTTTTTTTACATGTGCATGATCTTGTCCCTCTGATGGATAATTGTATAACAATAACCCCTGATATACTGAATAGCAATTATATAATTAGTGAGCATACATACATTATGGATTTATACATCAGAGATTGTGCTGTATGTTTGTATTGCACAGGTTATACAGTGCCATCCTGTTACAATTTTTCATCCACTGGTGTACTTAATTTAATGTATCTCTGAATATTACTATTTGCCCACTCTAATATTTTCAGAGACTCAATTCAATTCAATTCAATTCAATTCAATTCAATTCAATTCAATTCAATTCAATTCAATTCAATTCAATTCAATTCAATTCAATTCAATTCAATTCAATTCAATTCAATTCAATACTGTGTACAAAATATTAGCAAAATTAGAGGATGCATTTTTGGGTATCTGAGGTCAAAGGGTAAATTCTTAAAATGTATACTATTGTTTTAATTTTATGACAGTTACATGTACAGGTTTATTGGCTTTCCAATGATATATTGTGTGTTTCTCTACCTTTATTAATAGCAGAGTTACAGGCATTACTGTAGCGGTCAGTATGCCATTTGGGTCGAAGTTCAGTGACCTACATCTTTAATGATACTTGACCTAGATTTTTATTTTATTTTTTATTTTGATATACTCACCTGAACCAACAACTGCACTAAATTTCATTAAATATTTGGAGTCGGATAATGCAAAAATGGCAGTAAGTGATTGATTTGACTTGGAATGACCCTATAGAAACACAGGATGTTGTTCTCATCAGAATTTTCATTTTTTGTGCCAACATTTCTGTCTGCTTTTTTTGCGGGTGTGTAGTGTTTATTGTGTTTTCTTTATCTTTCTTATCTTTCTTTCCCATAGTGCTGGTTCGATATTCGATATATCGAAGTATCGCGATACTTGCGAAAGTTCGATACCGATATTTAGTGGTATCGCGATACTTCGATACTTTTGGTATCGAACGCCCACTGTTTGATACCTTCGATACCTTCGATACCTTCGATACCTTCGATACCTTCGATACCTTCGATACCTTCGATACCTTCGATATTTCGATACTTGACATCGAGTCCATTCGACGATGTCGATGCGAAGACGCAACATCGTTGTTGATGACGACGTTGTTTACGGGAGCTATCACTACAGCGCTTCGCAGCCTAAATTGACTTAGGCGTGTTTGTTTAAAAATAATATAACATAAAATGTGAATTGTTTTCTAAAACTTTATTGTAGAGTTAGTTTGTATAATAACTGTTTTCTGTGAGCGATCTTAGCCTAGGTCAGACTTCGCTTAGCCTCGTTATCCAAACCAAGGGTCGTACGTGACGCTCTCGCTTGGTGGCACTACCATGTCATCTTTCTCCCTACTTTACTTACGGTTACGCGTACAAAAACACACATCCAATAGCATTTTTATAGAGTGTTTATTGCATGCACTAGGATTTATGAAACTAGTTTAATAATAATATTGTTAATATAAATAATTATTCGAGCGCGATGCGGAGGCTTTGTTTATCCGGGTTCCGTTTGGTGGCGCTGTTTTGTTGTTTGGTGGCGCCACCATTTGCCGTACACGACGCCCACAACCAAGACGAACGACAACATGTCGAACGTTCATCGCTAATTTGGCACTTTTCCAACAAAGACTGTCTGCTATGCTAGAAACGTCTCAAACATAGTGAGGGAAATACATCGAATTTGACGAAACATGTCACCAATCAAGAAGCTATCAAAACGTGATGATCAACTTTCATCGTACGGCATGTGATGTCGACATCGTCGACGTCGTGGACAACGTCGCATTGCCGTTGACTCGAGAACGTGTTCTTTCGAAATATTCGACAATGAGCAAGCAGTGGACATCAAGTTACAGTCGAAGCGAATCGCCATCGATTGCCGAATCTACTAAGTAACTGCAGCCACAGCGTCAAGAAGTGACATATACGACGTGACTGATTAACGATGACGATTCGCTTACTGCATCTACTGTCACTGTGACACTGGCACTGGCCAAACAGGTTCACCACTGGCAGAGCCAGAGGTAGAGGAAGAAACTGACCTGTTCTTGAAAACAGTTGCAAAAACATAATGGGGCTTGTTATGTGTACTTGATAACGTGGTAATTTAAGTTTTATATTTTAAAAAATATTGGTGTGAACTGGGAAGTACAATTGTAATTTAAATTAATATTTTTCCAATTATTAACCCATTTTATCCGGAATACGATTCTAGTCGTAGTTACCCTTTTTATCCGGAATACGATTCTAGTCGTAGTTTGCACTTGACACGGCTTCCCTGCACTCTGACGTTTTGGAATCCCATTGGCTGGTTAACACCGAATGACGTCAGTATATCGGGATCACTAGGAAACTCATATTTTTCAACCAATCAGCGCCGTTCTGTGGGTATTTGCAGTTCAAAGCGGGTACCCCCAAGCTAAAGTGAAATCAAAGATGGCGCGAGTCGCAAAGATCGTTAAATGTTGACGTATTTTGAAGGATAACTCCGCTAATTTACTTCATACTGGTGATGACAAGAAGGCAGACAAGTGGATAGACGATATAAGATGGACGGTTATGGTATTTGATGCGACATTTGTCCGTGAAGACATACTTTGAAGCCATCGAAGCGGGTCAACCGACAACGGCATCCATTTTCGCCAACCTCGCTCCACGCCGTATTTTTGGCGCCAAACAAAGTTAAGAATATTTCCAACGACGGTAACTACTTCATAAATAAAGTGATGTTGAAATATTGAACAAAGTTGTTACTTTATAGTACTTCTTTATTAGTTATAAGAAATGAGGCACAGAATTATATATCGTTGACAGAAAATATTTCCAAAATTTGCATAATTCTGCTCAGCGGTGCCACATGTTGGCGATTCAGTCGACTGACGTGGGGGTATTACAAATTTTTTTTACATTATGAGATTATTATCCAAGATGTGTGGACAAGTTGTATACCTTTATTTTCAGCAGAGATTAATGCATAAAATAAACTCAACTTGCTCATTGACATGTTGCTTCCTTCATGGCGAAAATGTCGGGTGAAAAGTAATGTGACAAACCTCAACATAGGTTTGAATTTATTAGGCATGTTTTGCCATATGCCACATATAATATATATTATAAAACTATGAGTTTATCGATGCGACTGTATAGTTTATTTTATCTACTTTCTAAAGGTATATCACATTTAAAAATTGATTGAGAAATAATAAAGTTATGTCCATTTAAAATGAAGGCCTGTCATTTTTTAATGCTGACAGATTGGTTTGAGGAAATGATCAGGAACTGGCTGCAACTCGTCTGCACTAGCTTCAGGATAAAATGGGTTAATTAGTATTATTTTATTGTAATCATCTATACAGTTTTTATGCTAAATCACAATTATCTTTATGATAGAATTAATAATAAAAAAGTTATAACAGTGAGGGTTCAGCTGTGCTGGCAGTGACACTATTATAAGTGATAGGTGTTTTTTATATAATAATAACATATTATTTGCATGTTTCATTTGTTTCAGCTGTATTTGTTGATGGTCATTTTAGGAGACACATTGACTTGAAATTAAGCTGCTATATTAAAGTGTATTTACAAACAGCTGTTATTAATTTAAAATAATTCAGTGCAATTAATTAATTTGTCACTAGGTATTTTATTGCAGTTGTCTTTATTGTTTTAATATTATATTACAGTTACCTTTTAGTTTTACAACAGTAATCAATTATATTGAAACTGTTGTTTGGGTACTTACATAAATTGAAAATTGCATATTAATCATTGTTTGCATGACTATAAAATGTCACATATTTCCCTAAAAGTGAAACATTTTGTGTTTCTGTGGCATTAGTCTAAGTGGATAGTAGTGTTTCTTTGAAGATCTCTACTGTACTGAATTACACTTATAAGGTAAATTTCGAGTATCGACTAAAAATCTAGTATCGATTGATATCGAAGAATTCTGATATCGAACCAGTAATATATATCGATCGGTATCGAAGAATTCTGGTATCAAACCAGTAATATATCGATTGATATCGAACCAGCACTACTTCTGTTGCATACTGTGCTTCTACTGGGAACTGTGTTCTATGTGAAAATTAGACTTAATTACAACGTAAGTATCGAACAAAATTCAGGTATCGATCGGTATCGATCGGTATCGAACAAAACCTGGTATCGAACCAGCACTAACCCCTGACTCTGTATATGTATTCCCCCGACCGATCAGCTGCTTCCTGTCTCTTTGCTTCTTCAAATAGTTTTTTTGATTCCTCTCTTTCTTGTTTGGTTTTGTCATGGTCTATTTTGATGTTTCCAAATTTGTCATTGTTTTTCAGCCGGTGAAAGGTTCTCAGGATAGAACGTTTACTGTCAGTTTTTGAAATTTTGATCAGAACTGGTCTGTGACTGTTTGCATTTTGGCTTACTTTTCCAAGTCTATGTATTTCCATGATGTCTGTTTCTGTGAAGTTGTTGTCTATTTCTGAGCATAGATCTAGGCTTTGTTTTTCGTCGTATTGCTGTTTTGTGGTTTTTAGCTGAGATGTCGATTATATTAGGTTAAAGATGATCACATTGTTTAGCCTTTTTTCTCTTTCTTTAGATTCCAAGTTTTGTTCTTTAACCAAGTTTTCTTTAACTTCATTTGTGGTAATTGTTCTGTCTGTCTGGGCTGATGTTATACTCTTTTCTTAACTTCTGTGATCAGTTCATTGACTTGTTTTTCATCCGCTTTGTTTTTTAATTCTTTTTCTAAGTGAGCAATCCTTTCTTCAACTTTTTAAGGAAAATTTCACATCTTTCCTTGCAACTTTTTTCATTTTTAATGTTTTTCATGACCTTTTTTTCACAAGGTGGGCAGAACCAAGATTTATGTTTTGGCTGTCATCATTTTATATTCCTTGTCAGTAATGCTTACACACTCTGTACATAAATTTCTTCACAATATTCACATTCTAGCAATTTTTGGTTTTGCCCCTTGAATTTTTGTTTACAGGTTGTACAGATCCAAATTTCTTCCTCAGTTGTTGTCCCTTCGAGTTCTGAATTACTTTTTGTTCTAGGTTTTTTTACTAGTAGTTGCCATAATTGACTAAACTTTAGTTATATACTGATTTGAATATTTGTGTTTATATTGTTTTTATATAAAAATATTTATATTATTTGGTAGGTGCAAGGGACCAAGGCAGAGCTGGGGGAGAAAGATTTAGG
>JAODUO010002047.1:5000-42982 GCA_025642075.2 Ridgeia piscesae | reverse complement strand
TCACCTCTTAGTTTGTTAGTCCACCCTTAGTTTGTTAGTTCACCCCTTAGTTTGTTAGTCCACCCCTTAGTTTGTTAGTTCACCCCTTAGTTTGTTAGTCCACCTCTTAGTTTGTTAGTTCACCCCTTAGTTTGTTAGTCCACCCCTTAGTTTGTTAGTCCACTTCTTAGTTTGTTAGTTCACCCCTTAGTTTGTTAGTTCACCTCTTAGTTTGTTAGTTCACCCCTTAGTTTGTTAGTCCACCCCTTAGTTTGTTAGTCCACCCCTTAGTTTGTTAGTCCACCCCTTAGTTTGTTAGTCCACCCTTAGTTTGTTAGTCCACCTCTTAGTTTGTTAGTCCACCTCTTAGTTTGTTAGTCCACCCCTTAGTTTGTTAGTCCACCTCTTAGTTTGTTAGTCCACCCCTTAGTTTGTTAGTCCACCTCTTAGTTTGTTAGTCCACCCCTTAGTTTGTTAGTCCACCTCTTAGTTTGTTAGTCCACCTCTTAGTTTGTTAGTCCACCTCTTAGTTTGTTAGTCCACCCCTTAGTTTGTTAGTTCACCCCTTAGTTTGTTAGTCCACCCCTTAGTTTGTTAGTCCACCTCTTAGTTTGTTAGTTCACCTCTTAGTTTGTTAGTCCACCCCTTAGTTTGTTAGTCCACCCCTTAGTTTGTTAGTCCACCCCTTAGTTTGTTAGTCCAGTCCTTTGATTTGTTAATCTACTCCTCTGTACATTTGTAGTCATGAAAATGGGATTCATACTAAAGAGTGATTTTTTCACAGAAAGTTGTAAAACCTGCAATATATTTGTCATCTTTATGATGTATCCAAAATAACTATGAGCATTTGTCCCTAAAAAGTAAGAATGTACCAATAAATTAAACCCTCTATACATACTGGATCGGCAACATAACACTAGTGGAAGGTCCTACGATACTAAGTTAAACTTGTTCAATTTTGCAAATGAATTACTATGTTAGCTTGTAACATGCTCTTATATATACCAAAAGACATCTCACTAATATTATATATATAAGCCACAAACTAACCCCAAACCTGAGATGTTGACCAAAACAAAACATATACATTGACAAACACACAGACAAAATCACTATGTATTCTTAATTAATCAGGTTTTAAGTGGATTAAAAGCTGTTTAAATGGAATAACAGATGCAAAAAGATAACAAAAAGCTAAAAAAAACACTAAATCAGCTGTAGTTCCTATCATTTAAATAGTAGATATGTAAAACTGGGTATCCCCAGAAAGACCTTATAAAGCCCAATAAAGACAGCCAAACTATACACCAAATTTACTGATTGAGAGTTATAGCCAGGCTGAGACCCCATTTCGCTGGACATAATAATTATATATATATATATATATATATATATATATATATATATATATATATATATATATATACATATATATATATATATATATATATATATATATATCACACAATGTATATATATACACACACGTACACTTGTATCATTAACATAGTTTGCTGCAATATATTTTACATAGTCTAATAATATGGGTTTATTAATTTGTTTTTGTCAGACACTGCATGTATTTAGTTTTTATTGTTTGCATGTTGTCAAATGTTAAAGTTACGTCTACATGAGAATAATATGCCAAAATTAATTCATTACCAACATTCATTACCAACATTAGTATTTTAGCAGGAAGACCTTCATCTATGAGTGACTTTAAATTACGAATAAATGTAGTGTATACGTAGTGAGGCTTTTGGATAATTCATATTATACATTTTTCAAGTATACATTAATATTACAATTTTTATTATTCATATTATCATATGCGTATAAAAACTATAGTCATTATAATGTTGATGAATTTAATTTATACAATTTATATTTATACAAGTTTAATATTGAAAAATTATCTGAAATGTCACTGTATATAATAACCGATAATATACCGTATTGTTATGAAAAGGTCTACACTAGCATAATTATAATATCTAATCCTCACTAGTTGTAGGATAAAATTCCGGAATGATACTGTGGCAACTGTTAACACGTCTATCTACAATCCTAGACCTTACTAACACCGGATACGTACATTTCATTCAGCAAATAACCACCGCTGCTTTCCGCAAGTCCATTCTTGTCAAAGAATCCGCGCGTTGTTATTGTCCGTCAACATCCGCAGCGCGTTCATTGGACAACTAGTCGGCATGTGGCAATGTTTACAAATGTGATTGGCGAATGCAGGCGCTATGCATATCTACATATAGCAATATAACTTCACAATATACATTCACTATTTCGAATTTATTTATTGACTGTTATATTTCTTTTCATATGCTAGTCCCAGAAAATGCTAAATCTATAATAAAGTTATACATTTTAATGATAAAAAACGTGGGCCATTCGATAAATAATTACTAAACCACGTTCAGGGCCCACTACCCATACGCCAGCTGGCGCGAAATACAATTTGGCGCCATTTAATTCGAAGGCTTTGTTGTGTTTGAGCAACCATCTTGAGTTTGAGGTGGCTGGAGTTTGGCTTTAATTATCGCTGCCCATCCTTCCTCAGTTACTAAAAGACGGACCACCAAAAATGCTCTAGTCACAGAACGGACACCGGTCTTTGGGCTAACGTTTGTATTTGTGAGTAGCGTGGCCGGAATATACAAAAACTGTGACTTTTCGCGGGACCTAGTTTCTAATCGGCGACGGAAAACAAAGCGGTTTGTGTAAACAATAGTCGGCATTCCATCGCTGTCGGACGGTGTCTGTGCGTCGCGAAGAGTCGGCCGTCGTCAGGCGGCCTGAGTTGACTCACATCAAACGACAGGACGTTGGGAATGGCTTCCCCGGCTTCAATGACGTACCTACAGAATGTCTACCCGCTGGTTAAGGGCAACTACCAACAGATGACAACCGCCGGTCTGGACGGCCCTGTGCTTCAACAGATGCACATCAACCCTGAACAGACGCCCCTGGCTCACGGTCACGACTACTCGGCCATCTACCTTAGTCCTCTCAGCAAACCGCAGGTGAGTAGCAGACTCTTGCTGTCTTTAAAGTTCCGTTATCGGTGAAAACTGATTGTCATTTCAGCAGTGGAATGTATCCATCAGCTGGGCCAGGTCAACATCGACAGTCAGGATGTGTTACTTCTTTAAATTATTCAGTTACTGGCACACGATGTAGTCGCACTTACAGTCACAGGGTCGACTTATCGTATGATCAGCGATGTCGATGACAACTTGCTCCCTTGCAAACACATTTTAAGCTTGTACCCACTTTTTGAATTGAATACTGAATACTGTTTAGTAGTTTTCTGCTATCTAAATTTAAAACAATTTGCCATTACCATTTTTAAACAGGTGCGTGGTTGAAGACACAAGTAATTCTGCTATTTCACGAAGGCTTTCTTGTTTATGCTGATCTAGAAACCGGCTTTAGTAAATGCCCAATCTCTCAACCTTTTTTGCTAAATGACTAGTAATAGTGGCATACAACTACAACTCATAACCCTTAATCTGACTAATTCACAAATAAATAAGTTTAAGCCGATGCAGCTAAGCTAACTATGCAGTTTGTAAGGCGCTCAAAATGTTTTTGGGTAAACTTTGACCTGTGACTTATCATATATAGGCACAATGACAGCTGCGGCGCTGCCACTGCATATCCCATCAACACTGATAGAAACACAGATGGCTGATGCGGAGTCTGAAGAAGCCAGCATAGAATCTGGGAGTTTCCACAGTGGTTTATCAAATGAAATTGATACTGATGGTGACAGTGCGCTTTTTGATTTGGATGGTGACATTTACCCCAATTTAATGCACAGGCGGATGCAATAGCAGAGGCTTATCAGTTCAAGCCAACACTCACCAAGTCTGAAGCTAACAAGGACTTCACCATAGGGAGGCTATCCTTCCAATACGACTAGGAAACACTGATTGGTATGGTTAAATATAAGTTATTGTAAGTCGCGGTTTCTTTGATTTGATGATCGTAAACATAGGCGAATATCTCGCTGCACAGTTTTTTTTAGCATACAGTGAAATTACTGGACTGACAGCTATGATTTATAGCCTCAGGCATATCGTATTATTCTCGAGCTTAGTTCAGTGCAAGCTGTTTAGTTTTTGGAAGCATGTAATTATATTACTTCTGTTCTCATTTATTTACATAATACTGCAGTGTGTTTGTATTTTAAATGAGATGCCAGTTGTTAATGAGGAGTGTGACAGCGGCATCTCCTCTTTTATTATAAAGTTAGCTGTACTGAAATAAATATTTGTACAGGTGTACGTGTGGCCAATGCCAGCCACCACAAACATGAACTCATGGTTCAATCCAGGCCACGCACCTGCGCCGTAGGAACGATATTTGTTACATCGTCCCCGTCTAAATTGCTTGAGTGGGCCGAAGGGTGCGTAAATATAGCACTCTGGTGCACACATTTAGTCAACGCGCCCTTGCAAAAAAAAAATATTATATTTCTTATATTAAAATATGTTCAGAAATATGTCCAGTGGCACTATTCAGCAAATGCAAACATTGGAATCTGCCACACACAAAGACCAGTATGTGTTTAGGTAAATAGCACAAAAGCCACTGAAAATCTGCTTTTCATCATACTGATGTACATTTTAGATGCCCTGTACATGTATATAAAGTTATAAACACGTATAACAACCTTACAAATGTGTCAGAAATTCGTGTTTTCTTCTGCATCGGTTCATCACTGCTTAAAAAAGGTGTTCCAAGCCATGTGGAAGTTGGCATGCATGGTCGAAATCTGTCTCCACAAAATGACAGCAACACTGCGTTGAGTGTCCAGTTTGCTCATTTTACACGAATGAAACGATTCCATGGAGCACGTCTTGTACTATCATCTATGGGACACCTGTGGAGACTAACACATTCAGATACTATAATGAAACAGCTGTCCGCAACACAAATTATTGGCATTACAACGGGTGACCCTGGCACACTGTTTACAATAAGGAAGCCGTCGTCAAAGGGTTCCCAAGTGCAGCGTATCCCGAATTTGATACTAATTGCCATTTAATTAAGTATATAATGAGCAGGCAATAGCAAGAGTTATGGCAATTCATTACTCATGTAGTAATGCTTTATTTTACGCAGTAAAAAATAAGAGGCACTAATTTGATATGGCTTTTACTTAAAAAGTAATTAAATAGCATATAGCTGAACCACTTCAAAGTGTGCAGGCTATTAAAGTAATCCCCTAGGCCTCTGTCATCAGTTTATTTCACAGTGTTATTTGGAACATCTAGTGAGTCCGTTACATGCTGATTGTACATCTAGTGAGTCCGTTACATACAGATTGTACATCTAGTGAGTCCGTTACATACTGATTGTACATATAGTGAGTCCGTTACATACTGATTGTACATATAGTGAGTCCGTTACATACTGATTGTACATCTAGTGAGTCCGTTACATACTGATTGTACATCTAGTGAGTCCGTTACATACTGATTGTACATCTAGTGAGTCCGTTACATACTGATTGTACATCTAGTGAGTCCGTTACATACAGATTGTACATATAGTGAGTCAGTTACATACTGATTGTACATCTAGTGAGTCCGTTACATACAGATTGTACATGTAGTGAGTCCGTTACATACTGATTGTACATGTAGTGAGTCCGTTACATACTGATTGTACATCTAGTGAGTCCGTTGAATACTGATTGTACATCTTCTATATCCAATAATTGACTTAAATAATCATAAAACTAACCATTATTGTCAGTTATAATTTAGTACGGAATGCCAAGTTTTAACCAGAGGTGCCAAAAAAGCCACAGAAACAACCAAAGCCAACGTGCTGGCATAGACTGCATGGTTTATTTATAAAACTTATTAAGGTTGCCAGCCAAAGTCAGCGCGTATTCTGTCAAAATGTTACACGCTGTCGAATGCTGAACTGAGAAAATTCATGAATACATAATTTTGAAATACATTAAAAACCAATGTTCATGTAAATATTGTTACAATATGAGCTGAGAGGTAATGTGGTGTTGCTGATTGAAAATAATAGTTGTTATAAGCAGCTGAAACATACAAATGAATTGACATGTTGAAGTTGGCAAAATAATAAAACCTGTAGGGGAGACCGGGGCTATTTGTAACAAAAACAACACATTTCAGGATTGCGGGTAGATTTGGTGTTGAAAAATGAAAAACACAATCACGTACTCTAATAGGTTTTTTCAGTTATAAAACCATTGTCACAATATACACATTTGTATTATTTTGTCAGGTGAAGAGGAAACTTGATCTTGACCTAAGCTCGGAAAATGAGGTGTTTAAAACTCCTCCAAGTACAAAGAGACGGTCTCGAAATGTTGTATCTCCGTGTCAGAGAAGTAAGTTATTTTGTGTTGACTTATTTCAGGTATCAGAAGTAATTTACCTGTGTTGTATTGTACTGTTCAATGAAATCAGTTATTTGTGTTGCTCTCTGTATCGCACCAACAAACATCCATGGTTGTGTTAGCGTATTCTCACTTGCATTTATTCATTTTTGATCACATGTTTATTAATTGATTACCATAAGTTTACAAAAGCAACGGCAGTCGGACATTGCAGCTAACTAGCACTGTCCAGTAGGAGTGGACATGAAGTACATGTTTACACAACACAGTACAGCCATCTCACATATGGTCAGTTGTGTACATGACACACAGTACAGCCATCTCGCATATGGTCAGTTGTGTACATGACACACAGTACAGCCATCTCGCATATGGTCAGTTGTGTACATGACACACAGTACAGCCATCTCGCATATGGTCAGTTGTGTACATGACACACAGTACAGCCATCTCGCATATGGTCAGTTGTGTACATGACACACAGTACAGCCATCTCGCATATGGTCAGTTGTGTACATGACACACAGTACAGCCATCTCACATGTGGTCATTCATACAGTACAGCCATCTCACATATGGTCATTCATGTACGTGACATACAGTACATCCATCTCACATGTGGTCAGGCGTGTACATGACACACAGTACAGCCATCTCACATGTGGTCCTTCATGTACGTGACATACAGTACATCCATCTCACACGTGGTCAGTCGTGTACATGACACGCAGTACAGCCATCTCACATGTGGTCAGTTGTGTACATGACACGCAGTACAGCCATCTCACATGTGGTCAGTCGTGTACATGACACGCAGTACAGCCATCTCACATGTGGTCATTCATGTACGTGACATACAGTACATCCATCTCACATGTGGTCAGTCGTGTACATGACACACAGTACAGCCATCTCACATGTGGTCAGTCGTGTACATGACACACAGTACAGCCATCTCACATGTGGTCATTCATGTACGTGACATACAGTACATCCATCTCACACGTGGTCATTCATACAGTACATCCATCTCACATATGGTCAGTCGTGTACATGACACACAGTACATCCATCTCACATGTGGTCATTCATACAGTACATCCATCTCACATATGGTCAGTCATGTACGTGACACGCAGTACAGCCATCTCACATGTGGTCAGTCATGTACGTGACACACAGTACAGCCATCTCACATATGGTCAGTCGTGTACATGACACACAGTACAGCCATCTCACATGTGGTCAGTCGTGTACATGACACACAGTACAGCCATCTCACATGTGGTCAGTCGTGTACATGACATGCAGTACAGCCATCTCACATGTGGTCAGTCGTGTACATGACACGCAGTACAGCCATCTCACATGTGGTCAGTCGTGTACATGACACACAGTACAGCCATCTCACATGTGGTCAGTCGTGTACATGACACACAGTACAGCCATCTCACATGTGGTCATTCATACAGTACATCCATCTCACATATGGTCAGTCATGTACGTGACACGCAGTACAGCCATCTCACATGTGGTCAGTCATGTACGTGACACGCAGTACAGCCATCTCACATGTGGTCAGTCATGTACGTGACACACAGTACAGCCATCTCACATATGGTCAGTCGTGTACATGACACGCAGTACAGCCATCTCACATGTGGTCAGTCGTGTACGTGACACACAGTACAGCCATCTCACATGTGGTCATTCATGTACGTGACATACAGTACATCCATCTCACATGTGGTCAGTCGTGTACATGACACGCAGTACAGCCATCTCACATGTGGTCAGTCGTGTACATGACATACAGTGCTAACCCCTTGTCGTTCACCCCTCTAACATGAACAGGTATCAAGCACACATAGCAGGCCTAAGAGCCCGTGTCCCTCAGAAACTAGTAATCTATAACATAAAAGTGGGCTGTCACTGGCTGACGCCGGTGATACTATTAAACAATTGTCTACACTACAATGTTCCTTATAAAAAACCCTCAGTATTGTTGACCTTCATGATGTCAAAGTTTGGTTGACCTTCATTCAGTCTGTTTTTTGTTTTTGTGTTTTCAGTGAAATCTCCGCTGGAGAAGAAGCGGTATGACACGTCACTGGGACTGCTCACTAAAAAGTTTGTTGGACTCCTTCGCTCAGCACCCGATGGCGTAAGTCTGCAGAAACAATTGAAGGTTCACTGTTTTTAAAAAATCAAAAGATAAATGAAGTCAAAATAATGCTGTGTTTGTTCCAGTGCTGACTATTGTGGTCAGTGGCTAGTAGCAGCAAGTGGGGGATGAAGACATGTTGTGGTCAGTGGCTAGTAGCAGCAAGTGGGGGATGAAGACATGTTGTGGTCAGTGGCTAGTAGCAGCAAGTGGGGGGTGAAGACATGTTGTGGTCAGTGGCTAGTAGCAGCAAGTGGGGGGTGAAGACATGTTGTGGTCAGTGGCTAGTAGCAGCAAGTGGGGGGTGAAGACATGTTGTGGTCAGTGGCTAGTAGCAGCAAGTGGGGGGTGAAGACATGCTGCTTCAAAGGCATACTGGAAATTTGCTTCAGATTCACTTAGAAAACTTACAAATATCATAACATTTTAGAGCAATAATATCAAAGCTGTTTAGTCATTCTAAAAACACTGAAATTTGACCCAAAATTAATAACATTTAGATGAGGCAGATTTCCTTAAATGTATGTTTTGACATGAAAAACAACTACAAATTTAATTACTAATAGTTGTTAGTTGATAACATTTGCAAAATAATTCTGTTTTGTGAAATGACATGCAAGTTGAGTGTATCTGTGACACAGACAGATGTTTGCAGCCCACAGAGCACACATTTCCAAGATACCCAGAGCCATTTAAATGCAGGTTGAGCTTAACAGGATAAGAAACTGTAAAGCTCTAATTTTGCACAGGTGTTTCACGGCATAGTACCTCACAAGAAATATGTATTAGATTCAATGTTCAGTGTGTATGCTGTGTACACAGTAGTGTGTACATTGTGTGCTGTACACTGTGTAGTGTGTACACTGTATATGCTGTGTACAGGTGATAGACCTCAACAAGGCGTCAGAGTTGCTGGATGTGCAGAAGCGGCGGATCTATGACATCACAAATGTGCTGGAGGGGATCAACCTGATCGTAAAGAAGTCCAAGAATAACATCAAGTGGAAGTGAGTGGGGTAGGGTGATCATGTAGCTAGGGTACTTGGGTAGGGTGATCATGTAGCTAGGTTACTGGGGTAGGGTGATCATGTAGCTAGGGTACTGGGGTAGGGTGATCATGTAGCTAGGGTACTGGGGTAGGGTGATCATGTAGCTAGGGTACTGGGGTAGGGTGATCATGTAGCTAGGGTACTTGGGTAGGGTGATCATGTAGCTAGGGTACTGGGGTAGGGTGATCACGTAGCTAGGGTACTTGGGTAGGGTGATCACGTAGCTAGTGTACTGGGGTAGGGTGATCACGTAGCTAGTGTACTGGGGTAGGGTGATCACGTAGCTAGGGTACTGGGGTAGGGTGATCATGTAGCTAGGGTACTGGGGTAGGGTGATCATGTAGCTAGGGTACTGGGGGAGGGTGATCATGTAGCTAGGGTACTGGGGTAGGGTGATCATGTAGCTAGGGTACTGGGGTAGGGTGATCATGTAGCTAGGGTACTGGGGTAGGGTGATCACGTAGCTAGGGTACTTGGGTAGGGTGATCACGTAGCTAGGGTACTTGGGTAGGGTGATCACGTAGCTAGGGTACTGGGGTAGGGTGATCACGTAGCTAGGGTACTGGGGTAGGGTGATCACGTAGCTAGGGTACTTGGGTAGGGTGATCACGTAGCTAGGGTACTTGGGTAGGGTGATCAAGTAGCTAGGGTACTGGGGTAGGGTGATCACGTAGCTAGGGTACTTGGGTAGGGTGATCACGTAGCTAGGGTACTTGGGTAGGGTGATCACGTAGCTAGGGTACTGGGGTAGGGTGATCACGTAGCTAGGGTACTGGGGTAGGGTGATCACGTAGCTAGGGTACTGGGGTAGGGTGATCACGTAGCTAGGGTACTGGGGTAGGGTGATCATGTAGCTAGGGTACTGGGGTAGGGTGATCACGTAGCTAGGGTACTGGGGTAGGGTGATCACGTAGCTAGGGTACTGGGGTAGGGTGATCACGTAGCTAGGGTACTGGGGTAGGGTGATCACGTAGCTAGGGTACTGGGGTAGGGTGATCACGTAGCTAGGGTACTGGGTAGGGTGATCACGTAGCTAGGGTACTTGGGTAGGGTGATCACGTAGCTAGGGTACTGGGTAGGGTGATCACGTAGCTAGGGTACTGGGGTAGGGTGATCACGTAGCTAGGGTACTGGGGTAGGGTGATCACGTAGCTAGGGTACTGGGGTAGGGTGATCACGTAGCTAGGGTACTGGGGTAGGGTGATCACGTAGCTAGGGTACTGGGGTAGGGTGATCACGTAGCTAGGGTACTGGGGTAGGGTGATCACGTAGCTAGGGTACTGGGGTAGGGTGATAACGTAGCTAGGGTACTGGGGTAGGGTGATCACGTAGCTAGGGTACTGGGGTAGGGTGATCACGTAGCTAGGGTACTGGGGTAGGGTGATCACGTAGCTAGGGTACTGGGGTAGGGTGATAACGTAGCTAGGGTACTGGGGTAGGGTGATACGTAGCTAGGGTACTGGGGTAGGGTGATAACGTAGCTAGGGTACTGGGGTAGGGTGATAACTAGCTAGGGTACTGGGGTAGGGTGATCTAGCTAGGGTACTGGGGTAGGGTGATAACGTAGCTAGGGTACTGGGGTAGGGTGATCATTAGCTAGGGTACTGGGGTAGGGTGATAACGTAGCTAGGGTACTGGGGTAGGGTGATAACGTAGCTAGGGTACTGGGGTAGGGTTTTCATCTAGCTAGGGTACTGGGGTAGGGTGATAACGTAGCTAGGGTACTGGGGTAGGGTGATAACGTAGCTAGGGTACTGGGGTAGGGTGATAACGTAGCTAGGGTACTGGGGTAGGGTTTTCATCTAGCTAGGGTACTGGGGTAGGGTGATAACGTAGCTAGGGTACTGGGGTAGGGTTTTCATCTAGCTAGGGTACTGGGGTAGGGTTTTCATCTAGCTAGGGTACTGGGGTAGGGTGATCACGTAGCTAGGGTACTGGGGTAGGGTGATCACGTAGCTAGGGTACTGGGGTAGGGTTTTCATCTAGCTAGGGTACTGGGGTAGGGTGATCACGTAGCTAGGGTACTGGGGTAGGGTGATCACGTAGCTAGGGTACTGGGGTAGGGTGATCACGTAGCTAGGGTACTGGGGTAGGGTGATAACGTAGCTAGGGTACTGGGGTAGGGTTTTCATCTAGCTAGGGTACTGGGGTAGGGTGATCACGTAGCTAGGGTACTGGGGTAGGGTGATCACGTAGCTAGGGTACTGGGGTAGGGTGATAACGTAGCTAGGGTACTGGGGTAGGGTTTTCATCTAGCTAGGGTACTGGGGTAGGGTGATAACGTAGCTAGGGTACTGGGGTAGGGTGATCACGTAGCTAGGGTACTGGGGTAGGGTGATCACGTAGCTAGGGTACTGGGGTAAGGTGATAACGTAGCTAGGGTACTGGGGTAGGGTGTTCCCGTCAGAGCTGTAGCAAGAACATTTATTTTGTACTTGAGTAAAAGTAAGCCTAGAAGAAGCTACTCAAGTAAAAGTACTTCTAGAAAAATACAAGTAAAAGTACAAGTAAAAAGTAAAAACATGTACTTGAAGTAAAAAGTTCTTTTCTCCTGAAGCTAGTTATACATGAGCGACACAGTCACCTGTTGTGAATAAAACAAAACATTAACAATTATAATTTAGTGTGTACACGAAACATTCTTTACTATGTTTTGTTCTGTGTTTAATAAATAAATATATTTAACATTATGAACTATAGTGGTGCAAACAACATTGCGTAGGCCTACAAGCTGTAAATACATAATGCCTTATTTTGTAATAGTTGTAACAATTATAAAATACTTTAATTAAACAGTTATATTAACGAAAGATAGATAGAGATTATAAAGACGTAGTTCCACAAAACCAGCAGGTTCGTCGTGGGTGATAATGGGGGACCCTCGATAACTACAGCACGTGAGGTTCACAGTGAACATCTAAAGCTAATAAACTGTCAACAATATGCGACACAAGAAGACAAATAAGGCAGGTGCTTTTCAAGTCTTGTCCATGCAAGGCTTTAAATAACCCCAGGGCATTATTGTCTTAGCAGCCTGATCAGGATGTGATCCTGCAGTCATCGTTGTCTTAGCAGCCTGATCAGGATGTGATCCTGCAGTCATTGTTGTCTGAGCAGCCTGATCAGGATGTGATCCTGCAGGCATTGTTGTCTGAGCAGCCTGATCAGGATGTGATCCTGCAGGCATCGTTGTCTTAGCAGCCTGATCAGGATGTGATCCTGCAGTCATTGTTGTCTGAGCAGCCTGATCTGGATGTGATCCTGCAGGCATCGTTGTCTTAGCAGCCTGATCAGGATGTGATCCTGCAGGCATCGTTGTCTTAGCAGCCTGATCAGGATGTGATTCTGCAGGCATCGTTGTCTTAGCAGCCTGATCTGGATGTGATCCTGCAGGCATCGTTGTCTTAGCAGCCTGATCTGGATGTGATCCTGCAGGCATCGTTGTCTTAGCAGCCTGATCTGGATGTGATCCTGCAGGCATCGTTGTCTTAGCAGCCTGATCAGGATGTGATCCTGCAGTCATGCCCAGTTCAGACTCAGCACCAGACTCCAGATTGCAATTATCTCACTGGCTTCATCAGGTGACAAAGCAAATCATTTGTTCAACTGATATAGAAACCCAGTAAGTCCAGGACACTTAACATGTCTGTCTGTTGTACATTAAATTCCCGCTGGTATTGACACACAGTGATGACAGTGCAGATTATTCACGGAACTTTTAGGATATTCGCAAATTTAACAACGAAATTCTGAGTGTTACATTAATTTACGTTACAAGTAAAAGTACTCCCCCCAAAAAATGTACTTCGTTACTCAGGAAGAGTAATTTTTTCTACTTAAGTAAAGTTACATTATGACTCTGGTTCACGTAAACGTTTAAATCTGGAAAGTTCTTTGACATGAATGTCTGCCATCTTGTTGTTTACCTCTGCTCCAGCGGGAAGATGACGTGGTGTTTGAAAGCTTGATTCTGATTCGCTGGACCAGCACCACCCACATGTTTATTTTTCCCAGATTGGGCTAGAACAGAGCTTTCTATTGGTACCACGTATGCGGGCGTTAGGCCTTCATGAATTGAAAAGATGTGTAAATTCGTCACGGAAGGCATAGTAAACCACCCCAATTTGGGCATCAACTTTGTCACATGTTTTGTCAGCTCGCGTGTAACTAGCTATCATTCAATATGCTCATGAATCATCTTGAAAAATCTGTCAGCTATCCGATAATACCAAATGCGCATGGGTCAGTAACTTACTAGTTATGCAAACTAAAAAAAAATTGTAGGAAGGTGTCAGGCCGATTAATCAGCCATGACCAGTTGCAGGGTTAAAACAAGTTACGTGAATCTAACATTGGAGAGTGACGGAGATAAACATATATATTGTGTAGAATGTCCACCCAGTCATGTGTGTACTGGAGACTGAATAAAACATTAAATTATATAATGGATACAACAGTCAAGGTCGACAAGGCTTGGGCCTTGGAGATTTTGTGTTATTACTGTCCTTATTAAGGTGCATAACGCATGTGTTTATGTATCAGAGGTGATGGCAGTGGCACGACGACTGACACTGGGGTGACACTGTCCACTGCTCACACTGACCTCATTGCTGGTGAGTGACCTCTCACCTTTGGGGATTGTGTGTGGAATATATTACTCTGTGTAACTGCTCGACAAGTTTAAGTTTCATACTGAGATGTCCTTTTAAAAACACATTTGCATGTTCCACCCACTATGTTCCACCCACTATGTTCCACACACTATGTTCCACACACTACTAGTTTCCTCACCTCCTTACCATCTTTCTTTCACATAATATGCAATTTTTGAGATGAAATTGAACAGTGTATCAGGGAAATTACAACTTTCAGTCAACATCATCGTCAGTCATTGCATATTCAGTTTAAATGTCATAGACTGTTGAATTTTGACCTGAATAAAATTGATGAACGATGTAGTCTTGAAATTGATGAACGATGTAGTGTTGACATTGATTACAGACAAAAAGTCACCTGTGAGTGACATTGTCTCACTGGTCTAATGAAATCTTTATTAAAATAATAAGCTGGCAGCCAAAGATGCAAGTGAGTTGCCTATGCTGTGCCAAAGTTGACTAAAGATTGAAACCACTACAGTTAATATACTCACTAATGACTGCTGCTGTTACAGACATGCAAATGAAGGAAGATGAACTGGACGATTTAATAAAGAAGTGTTCACTTGAACTACGCCTTCTCACAGAAGATACAGAAAACTCCAGATATCCTTTCAAGTGTTCATGTCTTTAGACCTATGCTTGGTATACAATGGATTTTGCTGAGATGGCTGTGAAACACAATAAAAGTACGAACAGCAAAATGTAGCTAAGATGTGGAGAATATCAAAGGTAACACCAATTTTCTTTTATTTCTGATCGAAATGTTAATCCAAACCGAAAGATTTTATATGGATTAATTGAGCATTATGCATCAAACTGAGCACTGTATGTTAAACACTGTTTCATTGGTACAATGAATCCGTGTGAGACGGAGGAGAGTGAAATTTGATGCAGGTTTCCATAAGGAAGTAAGAAAATATAAATTGTCTGACACAATGCCATTCTATGTTTGTAGTGGTGATATTGAAAGTAAGAGTAGATGGTCGTTGAATGCACGTATTGTTATCAAAATTACAGGATATTTGCAGATGCACAATACCAAACATCATTTAACACATCTATATTCTTGAATGATGGCAGTGTGAAGACTGACAATTATAATTCAATGTAAAGTTGCTAAAGAAAAAACTGACAGCGCAACTGAGGTGAAACAAGTAATGTGAGAGTAATATGGTGCTGGCTGTCAGTGATGGTAGATGACATTTCGCGCAGGTCACTTGTGTAATTTGCCAGTTGACGTATAAAATTTGACTTAACCGTTGTCACATTAGCGTACGTCACATACCAAGACATCAGGGGTGTCCGGTCCTTTGAAGAACACACTATAATAGCAATCAAGGCCCCAGCAGAAACACGTCTCGAGGTACCAGACCCAAAAGAGGTATGTAATAGGACATTGATTTATTTGCACCAAAGCCATCTTCTATCAATGTTGTCAGTTGTTTTATTTGGAGTACCAGGTCTCCCTAATTCTGATGAAAGATTTGCCTGTCACGTGGCCACACGGCAGCTCACTTGTGATTTATGTCACGAGATATTTGTGAAGTTCGAAAGGAAAAACGCTTCGTCTGTCATTCTAAAAGGAAACAAGTCATTCTTTTGCAACTGGTGTCAGGAATAATCACTTTAGTGTTGTACTATCAGTGACTGACTTTGTCAGCCAAACTGTCAGTTCATCTCGTGATTGTCTACAGGGTAATTAACGACTTGGATATGCATCAAAGAAGTAAATTTGACTCTCATTTCAATGTCATTGTTTTAATATTATTGTTACAATTAAATCTCTCTGTTACAGAAAATTCAGATCTGGTTAAAGAGCACAAAAGGCCCCATTGAAGTGTACCTTTGTCCAGAAGAGAGTGCCCCCTCCGAGTCAGTCGTCCCCTCCAGTGAGAGCACCCTGGAAGACAGTCGGTCCGCATACTCGGAAGACTCTAGTTCGAGGGAGAGTTTCAAAAGTATGTATGTCCTGACGGTAGTGCTCAGTGTAGTATGGTTCAAGTTTTTACGCACACATCTCAAACCATTGGTAGATTTCACGAACTACATATTTATGCTAAGTATACCTCCATTAATGAAACTGACAAAGGCAGTTGAGAATAATCAACAGCCAGGAACATGTCTACCTTCAGGACGTATTTGTTATAATTTTATATTTATGATCAGACACGGCAGGTAGATATGAATATGTTATTGTTTATGGAAATACAACATTTTTCTTTTCTAAATATAGAATGTATTTTACTGAGTAGAGTAAAAACCAGTTTTGAACATTTTCAGCCAGACTACCCGTTTCCATGGTAACATTTACAACATTTTGACTAATTTGGGGAAATATTAGCAAGTTTGGAAATGTAGGAATTCTTTATTGTGTACATGGGTCAGTATTTGAAATTACACAAAATTACGTCACCTACAGACTCCAGTAACCTGCGGAGCAACTGTTGTTTATTGCTCCGCCATTTTGTCTGCAACTTTGGTTTCGCAGGGTTGATGACATTGTTGTTGTATGTGTCAGGTGACGTGACGCTGCGACACTCACTGGTGGAGGATGACATCTACAGTGACACGCGTAACCTGCTGCTGCACACAGAGGACCAGATCTGTGACGCGCACTTTGAGCACCTGGAGCCGACACTCAGTGAGGAGGACTACATCTTCAGTCTGGAGCAGGACGAGGGCATCACTGACTTGTTTGACATCAACGCGTGTGACATACAGCTGTGGCCACAAGACGCATCACCAACGTCGGAGTCAGCAGCGTCAGTGCTGTCGTTAGTGACAGATCCCACGTTGTAGAGTTGTGGCTGTCTGCATCCGTCCAGTAGGTGTGTTTTAATGAGAACCTTGCTCGACACAAACGTCAACATACAAGTCTTCAATTTTATAGGTAAGCTGTGTGCAGCATCCTGTTGAGTACACCTGGTGTATAAACATGAAGCGTCAGAGTGACATGTTCAGTGTGCTGTCACACTGGAGTCACATCATGATCAGGATAACAGTAGACATGTGCGCCACCGCTGGCCCAATGACACTGGTGTGTCAAGACTGCTGGCCCAATGACACTGGTGTGTCAAGACTGCTGGCCCAATGACACTGGTGTGTCAAGACTGCTGGCCCAATGACTCTGGTGTGTCAAGACTGCTGGCCCAATGACACCAGTGTGTTAATAAGACAGCCACCTCCAGATAGAGCCCTCCTACCAATGTCCTGTAGACACTCGTCATCCCCAGAGAGCAGAGAGGACAACCATGTAGACAGACAAGATCAGCACTGCCCCAGGTTTGTTTGAAGTGGTCAGCAAACGTTGACTCAATGATGAATCAACACGACAAGTGAATACAGTTCTAATGAGACCAATATGTGAGAACCATGTGTATTTCTTTTATAAATACAACTGCATTTTATATAGTATTACAGAATAATAATGTAATAATGTTGTTAATATTTATTATGGCATGACTGCATAAATACACTGCATACCAACTGCATTTTCGATATTGCAACAGCTTTCTGGAAGTGAACAGTTTGAGATGCTCTTGGGCGTCATGTCACTGATAGCCGTCACAAGACCAGCTCCAAGAACAAAATCACTACTGATGAGTGATGACCACATCGGTAGAACTGCTCCAATTGGTGTTCTGAAAACTATATTGTGTACAAATTTTTGTTTTTTTAAGTCTTGCATGACTGAATGGTACAGAATGAAGTGTAGGTGAAGACTGACTTAAACAGTTTGATATGGGTATTCACTAGTGTCAAGTTAACATGGCTCGCATGTTCAGGTATAATCCGATAAAGACTGATCTAGTATGGTACTGTGTGTTGAGGTGTGAGCAGTGAAGTATTTATGTGAGCCGACTGATGAGAGAGGTTAGCTAGTGAGTGCTACAGTAGTTTCACACTGAGTGGTATGTCCAGTCAACAATTTGTAAACTACACAGATGGCAGTGATGTGGACAATGCCTGGTGAACCTGTTTCGATGGATCATGAATAATATAAAAATGTCTCGTCCCTCACCTGAGTCACCACACCCACACCGCGGCTGGGATTGTACCTGAAATAGGGTAGTCCAATGGTAGGTTTACTACCCAGTAAAACTAGGTCACTTGCAAATTGTGTCTGTTGCATGTTTACTACCATGCTTATGTTGTAAATATATATTTATGTTATAGAAGTTTATGTATGTGGAAGATGCATAGAAAAGATATATCTATGATGGATCAGGGACCATACTTTTGAAATGATGAATATATGTAATATATTATCAGTTTTATATACAAACTAGAACCATTGTTTAGTGGGCATTCAATGCATCCATGTTAGTAATCAGGATTTGATTAGTTTATGGTTGTGGCCCAAACTCTTGGATTGTAGGAGTTTGAGGCTGTACGTGTGGCATGGTTTTTATGTGAGGTATCCTTATTATTTATATTGTGGTGCGTGTGTGTCACTTAGACTTGATAGTGTGTCTATGTGGATGCACGAGTGCTACAGAAAAGTGTCCAATTGTGAAGACAATGTTAATTCCTGTTCAGTGTTGTGGTAGAGGTGTGTGGTCAGGTAGAGTCTAAGTGGACCGCATGAGCTCAAAGTAAACAGGCTGGTTGTTGTTACTCACCTGTTAGTGAAACATTACAACACAATTGCTGCACCTGATAACATGTCTAAAATATCGACTGTCGTCTTAATTTTTCTACTGTAATTTGAATACTGAAATATTTGTCCACAAAATGTTGCGGGTGAAAAGAATACCTTGATATTTGATTCACTGTATTGACAGTATTGTGTCTAGCAGCCATGTTGACCAGTGTGCTCCCTTCATTCCCGTAATCATGGCAACTGAATGGATGAACTTCCTGCTAATAATGTAGACCTGTGTTAGCTAATTGCCAGTGATGGACCATACAAGTGAGGTGCAGCATGGTGGTGTCTATTATGTCTTGGACTCACCCTCGTATGCCCTTAGGGTTGTCAGCAGGAAGGATGCTCAAGGAGGCTTTACTTGAGTTACAACAAAGTGACTGGGACCAACACGACAGGGCAACTGCAGTTAGCACCTCTCGCCTCTAAATCTCATCATAAACGATATTTGCAATATACATGTTTTCATTCCAACATGAATATTTTTAGGTAGTATTTCAAATTGCAAACAGTTTTTGGCTGACAGAAACAGACAGCCTCGGCCTGAGGCAGACTCATGGCTACTTGATGAAGTAGGAGCAACATTTCCACAGTGTACAAGTGGCCAGCAGGTCATAGTGGTCCTTGTGTGGTCAGTGGTCCTCGCCTGGCCAGACCTATAGTGATATGTAGTGTCAGAAAGTTGTTGTATTGCTGCTGTCATGTGTGTGTTTGAGATGGGTCAGAGGTGAGAGCGAGAGTGGGAGACAGTGGGCTCAGACAACTGTTTTACCTGCAGAATGGTATCAGACTGCAGCAGTGTGGATGTGAGCTCCCTCCCACCCAATACCTCCCTGTCTCTCCCTCCCACCCACTACATCCCTGTCTCTCCCTCCCACCCCGTGTCTCTCCCTCCCACCCACTACATCCCTGTCTTTACCTCCCACCTGCTATCTCCCTGTCTCTCCCTCCCACCCCGTGTCTCTCCCTCCCACCCACTACATCCCTGTCTTTACCTCCCACCTGCTATCTCCCTGTCTCTCCCTCCCACCCACTACATCCCTGTCTCTCCCTCCCACCCACTACATCCCTCTCCCTCCCACCCAGTGTCTCTCCCTCCCACCCACTACATCCCTGTCTCTCCCTCCCACCCACTACATCCCTCCCCCTCCCACCCACTGCACCGTCACCTCCCCCTCACCCCTGTCTCTCCCTCCCACCCACTACATCCCTGTCTCTCCCTCCCACCCACTACATCCCTCTCCCCCCACTGCATCCCTGTCTTTACCTCCCACCTACTATCTCCCTGTCTCTCCCTCCCACCCACTACATCCCTGTCTCTCCCTCCCACCCACTACATCCCTGTCTCTGCCTCCCACCCTGTGTCTCTCCCTCCCACCCACTACATCCCTGTCTTTACCTCCCACCTACTATCTCCCTGTCTCTCCCTCCCACCCACTACATCCCTGTCTCTACCTCCCACCCACTACATCCCTGTCTCTCCCTCTCACCCACTACATCCCTGTCTCTCCCTCCCACCCACTACATCCCTGTCTCTCCCTCTCACCCACTACATCCCTGTCTCTACCTCCCACGCTCTACCTGTCTCTGCACTCACAGGCAAGTGTTCCCAGTAAAAACACCAAGCCGCGCTGTCCATCTTTAGTTTTGTCAGATATGTTTGAATCTGATGTGCATTTAGTGTGCTAACCTATAGACACTGTCTCACATTTACTGCACATTGCCTTGTTTTTGTTGAAACATTTTTATTGTGTTTTTGTGTGTTTATTTTATGAGCATCACATGCGTGTTGTGTTTGTTTTAAAACCTGGGTTGCCAGATGGCATTGAGTGTTGCACTGTGCGCATTGAGTCACGTGAAATTATCCAAACTGAGAGTGATTTATGTTTAGTATTTTACATGATCCGCATAGGTGTGTGGGTTTGTGACAAGAGCGAGTGGTCTCGAGTCACTGCCCATTTCTCACAGCCACAGTAGTATCCCCGTAGAGTCCCAATGTAGGTTCCACTTGAGCGCTCAAACCTAACTGCCGTCTACATATGCACTGCATGTACTACATTACATATGCACTGCATGTACTACATTACATATGCACTGTATGTACTACATTATATATGCACTGCATGTACTACATTACATATGCACTGTATGTACTACATTACATATGCACTGCATGTACTACATTACATATGCACTGCATGTACTACATTACATATGCACTGTATGTACTACATTACATATGCACTGCATATATTACATTACATATGCACTGCATGTACTACATTACATATGCACTGCATGTACTACATTACATATACACTGTATGTACTACATTACATATGCACTGTATGTACTACATTACATATGCACTGCATGTACTACATTACATATGCACTGCATGTACTACATTACATATGCACTGTATGTACTACATTACATATGCACTGTATGTACTACATTACATATGCACTGTATGTACTACATTACATATGCACTGCATGTACTACATTACATATGCACTGCATGTACTACATTACATATGCACTGTATGTACTACATTACATATGCACTGTATGTACTACATTACATATGCACTGTATGTACTGCATTTCAGACGTATGTTGGAGCTTTGCAGCAAACTGTGTGACTCTTTCATGCTGCCTAATTCATGTCGTGTCATGATTTTGTTGTGTCTTTTTAAGTGTATGATAAGGTACATTTTATTTGTTGTAAATGCATTAAATGTTCAGTACGTTTTAAGAAAATTGTCAATGCTACGTTCCAGTCTTACAGTCGGCACTTTGTTCGATGGTCATATTGCGAAATTGCTCGTAAATCATTCGTATAATTCCCAATTATGGACAATGACTAAATTTCATATGGCGCTATAAGCTGCATAATAAAAGATTAATATTGAAAAGATGTTCAATTATTGCACTACACCGGCAGAAAGGTTACAGTGGCAGTTTATTATTTATAAGAACTGTCAACTCTGTGTACGGACGAAAAACCATGGCTTTTTTGTTATTAACATTTGAAAACCCTGAGCGTATACCGCATTAGAATTCATTTATAAAATAAAAGTACTATTCCAGATATTACTGGTAAAGTATTTTAATCCGGATTTAAACAAAAAACACGCACACAGTTGCGTTATAGAAAAGCAAGTCGGCAAATCGTAACGACCCCCTGTTTCCGACTGCCGCTGGTTGCGGGTTACCCACTGTGCACCTCGCCTACACACATAATGGTAGCTAATACACACATGAACGGGTAAGCGAGATTACACATGGTAGGATAGACTCACGTTGCTCGCATAATTGGGAAACGGTTGTATAGTTACCGCAAATAAACAGTGCGGACGTAGAAGACTTATTTTGAGTGCACGAGTGATTAAGCGTTGTGGCATGTGAAGGGAAGGGGTAGACACCTAAGTGAATGCCATCCAGTGCTGTCATGCGCAGTAATACACTCCGTATCAAACATGAATTTAAGAAACATTGCCATATTATGAGGCCATCCATGTAGTACGTAAATATAGTACGTCACGCTAAATGTACACTTGGAACCAAACTTTAAAAGTTACTAGTCCTCACATTACGAAGTTCCATAATAATGCGCGAGCACAAACGGCGTGCTTAAACAATATTGAAACTAATTGTCGTGTATTTACTGTGCAACTGGTACACAGGCATTTTTTCCTTAAAATGTACACATATTGGAATGTAATTCAGGTTACACGGTTTTCCGTAACATAAACGTTCATATAATGCAATCCTTGTGCACTTAATTTGTTTATGTTGATAAAGATTGAACGCATACAACACCAGTTTACATAATTAGGCATATTTTCAATCAATGTGTTTATACGAAATCGTCACGCCAGTTAAAAACATTGACTCTCGAGTTATACGTCCCCGAGACCAAGACGTTTTATTAGTAGCAAACCAATTTCTCTGTGGTTACTGAAGTTACTGAGTTGTCAGAACGCTCATGCACAGGTGTGAGACGAGAACCACAGAGGAGGGGGACACGAAGGAAGAGATGGAACACCTGAGAGGATTCTTGAGAGTGTGGCTATCCATCCCGGGCCTTGAACAAGATCACAGACAACACAAAAGAGAAGAACAAGACCAACGTCGGACAAAGAACAAAGACTACAGGAGTCAAGTGGTCATCCCATATGTGGAGGGAGTCTCTGAAAGAGGACACCGAGTAAAGAAGAAATATGGAGTTGTGACAGCCGTGCGTTCCCACACCACCCTCATGGGGCCCTCTGGTACATCGACAATGTATGGCCAACAGAACAGGGTGAGCTGGTGTACGAGATACCATGCAAGAACTGTGGTGCCGGGTACATTGGAGAGACCGGAAGACTACTGAAAACACGACTAGACGAACACAAACAACGAGAAATACACAAGGAGCGTCAAAAAAGATTAATCTCCAACAAATCCGTCCTACAGACCATGCGACAACTGAAAATCACACCATATACTTGGAGGGAGCGTAAATCATTGATATAGAGCCAAACAGTAGAATCCGATAAATAAAGGAAGCTATCTGGATCAGAAAGACAGAGACACCATTGAACAGAGACGTGGGCAATTTCGTGCTACGATGACGTCATTTGACATTAGTACTGAAGAAATCGATGTGTAACGTCAGGCAAAATCCTCTATAGGGGGTAACCTGGGGCAGCCCGACCCCCCTAAGGGAAACGTAATGTATTTTTGTATCCATAATTTGTCGATGCATAATTGTGCAGTAATAGTGTTGGGGTAAAACGGAATTACTCGTTTTAAAGTAATGGCATGCAGATACAATAGTTTAATCATCTTTAATTATAATATGCCCCCAAAAAATACAGTTGTCATTAAAAGCAATATTCTGCATTATTGTCACTGAAAACACTCATTAGCCAGCTTTGGAATTTGCATCATCACAAGCCTTAAAATCTTTAACAGATTGTATTAACGAATGGCTTGCTGATACTCTACTGTCTACTCACACACTGATTCGCGGTTGGGACACATGAAATACAGGAGCCCTGGTGTGCACTCACTGTGAGCCCAATTATTGCATTGAACCCAGACTTACTTTACCAACTGCAACTGAATGGTTTTCCGCACACCGAACAAGGCCATTCCTCTTCATCGCTGCTTTCGTTGACTTTCTTTCACTTTTTATTTAAATTATTGTTTACGCTATAAATACATCACAGCTTTATTGCGTTTACATACCATATTTTTACTGCTTGGCCGGGCAAGACGGCCCCCGGGACCGTTTTGCCCCGTTCTTACAGGACCGTCTTACCCCATTCACACCAGTGCTGACTTTTTCACCTTCACGTGTATAGATTTAAGTACATTAGTACTAGTCGCTGGCTTCTCATCACACGGTGGACATGTTAGCATCGATTTGACCGAAGAGTGATTATTAGCTCACAAAGTTACGTTATGCAAAACTTTAAAAAAAGGTTTGTGAACTTATTTTTGGTAGCGTTTGGCCTTGCGGGCGCTAAGAGTATTCGCTAGGTAGCACCATCATGTTCCACTATCCAACGTTAGTTTGTCTTCACTCGTTTGGCAGATAAGACGGGGGCCGTATTACCTCCAGGGGACGTTTTGCCCCAGGTTACCCTAAAACGAAAGATCTTCATTTTTGATAGGAAAACGTTTGATTGAATTTCTCTGTGGGATCATTCGTGCACACTGAATACACATTCCGAAGATTTGTGGAATATATCGCTTCCATGTGTCAGGTCAAGATGCCATTCTGTTAATTATTAAAGAACCCACCTAACGCTGTGCGAAACAGTTTCGGTTTCTCAGATATGGTGTCAGTGCCCGTGATCGTGACCGCCTGCGACGGACGGTCACTTGACGTCCGGGTCACGACGTACGGGTAGCACACAGTAACGCCTCGTCTACCTTTTTCATTTGTTCCATGCTACATAGCTGTCGTAGAAGTCTACTAACTTCGGCTTCAGTGCACACTGTGAACACAGCGTACACTGTGAACACAGCGTACACGTTGACGTTTGCAAAGGAGGCGAATTGACGTAGGTGAGTATTCATCTATGTTTTCGACCGACTGATCGGTGATTAATGTTTAGTGAATAAATTATATAGTTTTGATTGATTTAGGTAATCCAATAAACACAATTAAGCTTATGACGTTATGTGTCACATATAGACGCTCTGTATGCATGCACGTGCCTATAGTTGGTTTATGCATACAGGTTACTGTTTTCTTCTGAAATTAATAAAATACATATGAACTGTTTCGATTTTCGTTTCGATGCGGGCCCGATCGAAACTCCGTACAAAACCTAACTATGGAAATGGAGCTTTGAGCGGAATACGCTTTAGTCTTCACGCGAACGAGGCTTGGGGCGAGATTGACCTTCACCCTGTCGAGTTGTTTACGTTTAGGAACAGCTAGCGAGTTTAGGCACAAGTAATATTAAGATGGTCAATTAACTAATTATACTGTGCCAATAGTAATAACAATAAATGAATTAAATTAGGCAAACTACAACGAAATAGCAGGAATATCATAGTAGCAGGTTTCCTTAAAATTAACACAGTTTCCCTTTCATGTACCCCTAAACAGAATTAGTTTGGTCATTATATGACGGAATGATTGCATATTCCCATTAATTATATCTTTAGATCACTACCCCAACCAACTCAAGTCATTCACCAGCTGGCCCTGCTGGCCGACTCCAGAAATTAATCATTAACTCTCTTATCTCGAGGGCACAGTGACACATATTCAAGTTAACAATTTCGTTCAGTTCTATTCTATATGTCCTGCAAGTGGGTAAAGCACTTTCTGTCGTGCCAGTAGATGGCAGCCAGTGGTCCACAGCGGCTTCAGTGCAGCGGGCCAGCTTGTCACTCTAGTCTACAGGGGAAAGATTAATGATCTAACTCTGTGCCCGGGTGTTACTATTCTATATAAAATACTGACCTCGGTCACTTTTTAATAGATTTATAAAGTTATAGAAAAATGACCTACCCAATACAAAATGACCTGAAATATTTTATGTACATAATATTTTAAATAATGTTTTATTATAATGTTAAAATAGAGCACATAACCAACTATTTTACTTCAAATGGCAATATCTAATCTTCAATCTGGGTCACAACATAATGATGAAAAAACAGTTTAGTTAAAATAATTATTTCTTTGTTGAATCTGTTAGCAAATCTCAGCGATAAAAAACCAGCCAACTCTGCAACCATTTCCAATTTTAATTGATAAGGAAGTTAGTGTACCCTATTATTTGTTGAACTTGGTAGCAAATCTAAACTGATTTAATAATATTGCAATTGACTAAACATTATTTGATAATTATTAAATGGATGTTTACTATGATGCTTAATATGAATCATACACAGTCACTTAACCATCTCAACTGACAGTATTACAATGTTCTATATATCATGAATCATTAGTCAATATACTATACCACAGATATACGACCCCTACCACTATACATTTCACGATGATGTTTGTGTCATAATTAATTCACCATGCGAGTTGAGGGACTGAAAACGAGGTCACATGCATTGTTTGGCTTGTAGAAAGGTTGTCAGAGGAAGCAGACTTTGGAGCTACTCGGAAGCAGACTTTGGAGTAGCTCCGGACTTTGCCATCCCCATCAGCTTCCAGATATTCAAATATTCAAGCTAGAGCAGACACTAGGCCAACAACAGTGAAGGCAGACTTGAATGTGTACAGTGCGCTGGCACGATTGGCTCATCTTGTTTCACAGAACGACTGAAGTTTGGTCCTGTTGTACATGCCAGTTTTACCTTCTAATCTTGTAATTTTAGCCCATGGACGTTAAAACATGTTTATAGTGAATTAATATTTGCCCGGCTGCTGCATTGCCAGGATAGCCAACCCACAGACAGACCTACCAGGACTACAGACGGCGGCTGTTATTTGTTCCGTGCACATGCGTCTGCATGGAAACTGAATGTACAATGCTGTCAATTGTTGTCAAATTGTTACAAGTGAATGGTGACATTTTCGTTGCCAAAGGGTATGAACATATTTGGGCATCATCTGGCCACCGTTTTTGAAGGGGGCATTTTGCCGTTGCTTTATTGATGTGGAAGCACGTGCGTACGTGCGTACGTGCGTACGTGCGTACGTGCGTACGTGCGTACGTGCGTACGTGCGTACGTGCGTACGTGCGTGCGTGCGTGGTGCGTACGTGCGTACGTGCGTACGTGCGTACGTGCGTACGTGCGTACGGCTAGCTACGCCCCTGGGCAATAAATGTTTTGGAGCACACTGCTGGTTAAAAAATATTCTTGATATTGTAAATTGCAGCGCCGGTGGACTATTGAATAGGGGCAAATATAGGTAGAACTGCCACGTCAACTGCCTAAATAGTATCGAATTTCACCAAAAAATGCAAGTATGCATACAACACGCTAAGGTACAAAACATATTACAAATATGATATGTATATTGCTTATAGTTTATTATCAATGGTATAGGTTAACTTGGAATTCGTTCCACAATGTGTTTAAAGCAAAACGCCAATAATAAACATATGTCATAAAACACGTTTTCACATATGTGTTTTAAAATAAACACTTATTTTGAAATATAAACACATCTAATGTGTTCAAGTGTTTAAAAAACACACTTGTTTTTACAGAGTGGCCATCACGTGTTCTCGTAATATGTTTTAATTGTGCAAACTTGTCGGGGGAGACGGTTGTCCGACATTCTGATACAGTGGCCAGCCCAGCGGAGTTGGTTCTGCATTACCATTGCCTTGATACTGATTGTGTTGACCTCCATGAGGATTCTGGCGCACACACACACACACACACACACACACACACACACACACACACACACACACACACACACACACACACACACACACACACACACACACACACACACACACACACACACACACACACACACACACACACACACACACACACACACACACACAACCACACACACACACACAACACACACACACACACACACACACACACACACACACACACACACACACCAAAACACACACAACCCCACACACACCACACACGCACAACACACACACACCACACACACACACACACACACACACACACACACACACACGATAGAAAGCCACATGCCCGCCGTATGCTGATATAACCTCTGTAGATGTCCGCCGTATGCTGATATAACCTCTGTAGATGCCCGCCCTATGCTGATATCACCTCTGTAGATGTCCGCCGTATGCTGATATCATCTCTGTAGATGTCCGCCCTATGCTGATATAACCTCTGTAGATGTCCGCCGTATGCTGATATCATCTATGTAGATGTCTGCCGTACGCTGATATCACCTCTTTAGATGTCCGCCGTATGGTGATATCACCTCTGTAGATGTTCGCCTTATGCTGATATAACCTCTGTAGATGTCCGCTGTATGCTGATATCATCTATGTAGATGTCTGCCGTACGCTGATATCACCTCTGTAGATGTTCGCCGTATGCTGATATCACCTCTGTAGATGTCCGCCGTATGCTGATATCACCTATGGTGATGTCCGCCGTATGCTGATATCACCTATGTAGATGTCCGCTGTATGCTGATATCACCTCTGTAGATGTCCGCCGTATGCTGATATCACCTATGTAGATGTCCGCTGTATGCTGATATCACCTATGTAGATGTCCGCTGTATGCTGATATCACCTCTGTAGATGTCCGCTGTATGCTGATATCACCTATGTAGATGTCCGCTGTATGCTGATATCACCTATGTAGATGTCCGCCGTATGCTGATATCACCTATGTAGATGTCCGCTGTATGCTGATATCACCTCTGTAGATGTCCGCTGTATGCTGATATCACCTATGTAGATGTCCGCCGTATGCTGATATCACCTCTGTAGATGTCTGCCGTAAGCTGATATCACCTATGTAGATACTCATCGTATGCTGATATTACCTCGTTAGATGCCCACCCGTAAATATATGTTGCGCCTATTAGCATGCCTCAAGCTTACTCTTTATTATTAATAATAATAATAATAATAATAATAATAATAATAATAATAATAATAATAATAATAATAATAATAATAATAATAATAATAATAATAATAATAATATGTAACTCTTCAATGGCGCCTACATCTTTGAAGAAAAAAATCAGAGATGCAACAAACTCTGATTGTGTATCCTGTAGACTGAGTCTAAGTGTAGTCATGATATAGCCGGCTCATGATACAGTCACTTCTGGCGAGGCACTATGAGAAACTCAGGCATTTTGTTTGTTGCACCTCTGAGCTTTAGTTTTCAAGGCAAACTAATAGGCGCAAAATGTATTTACGACGGGCATCTACAGAGGTGATATCAGCGTAAGGCGCGCATCTACAAGATCGACATTTGCACTTGTAAACATCACGATATTTCGTAAAATTGCTTTCTTTGATGTCTTTATGTGAGCTTTGTTTAGTTTGGTCATTCAGATCGTTGGTCTGTTGGCAGCGTCCATGGCGGACGAGCCAGCGCTCCTGGATGTGGCTCACACAGCCGTCGACGAGAGGGAATCACACTTCATCTATCACTTCGATGTCAGTGATCACGTGACGCAGCTGTTGACGAACTTAGATCGCATGCGCTGCCGGAACGAGTTGGTGGACGTGACACTGGTCAACGAAGACGGGGAAGAGTTCGTCTTCCACAGCTCACTCCTCGCCGCCGCCAGCACTGTCTTCCGGGACTTGTTTGTCCACATCCCACTGCAGGTATGTGTGTGCGTATGCGTGTTTGTGCAATCAAATCTGTGAGTGTGTTTGCGTCGGTGTGCGTACTAAGGTCCTGCGCGGGCAAAAAATATGAGCCCGCATCCCGCCCGGCAAATTACAATTCAGCCCGCAGCCCGCCCCGCCCCGCCCCGCCACGGATATTGGTCATCTCCTGGCCCGCAGCCCGCCCCGCCCCGCAGTAATTTGGCCCGCAACCCGCCCCGCAGTTCGGCCCGCAGTAATTTTTCAAAAGTCAGCCTGCAGCCTATAACAGATTGAACAGATAGCATGGAATAATAAAAACATAACTAATCAATTATTGATTTTACCTAATTAATTTTATTAACTAAATTTCATTATTTTATTGATTAAAATACTTTTAATTGGGTATTCGAATTAATATATGGCTAGTTACATTTTTTTTTACCTTGTCTTTTTTAACAATTTAATTACTTGAAATTCAATAAACCACATTTTTCAGTCAGACAGAAATAATTATGTTGAAAGTCACTGTAGTCAGTGTAGTCTTATCTGGTATGCTCAATACCAGATAAGCTAATATCCACTAACAGGTAGTCAGTGTCACCTCTGACCAAGGTGCACCCAGCTGCAATTAGCAACAACAGGGGCATACTAAAAGGCGGGCCACAATTGGCAGACCGCGCGGAAACGGCAGACCACATTCACAAAGATGCCACCGATCGGTACGCTCCATGTTTACGAGCTTTGCTGTTGTTTGCGCGTCCGATCGTAAATATTGGAGACTTTATTATTGTGTTCTACTAACAATTCTAAATGTAATACCGATTGGTATTACTTGTATTTATAAAATCCTAGAAAAAAATTGAGTGTTAGGCCTTAATTATTAATTAACTCTACGAGTATTCGCTCAGTCAAAAAACAGAAGTCCCACATAGTCATAGATGATAGACGGCAGCTGCATACTATCGGTTTATTTAAATCGTTTGATGTAATGACTCGCCTAAGGGTACATGTGTTCATAGGGCACTAATTCCCGTTATTGAATACCGAAACGGTCACCTGGCAGGTGAGGAATTCTGAGGCTCCAGCCATCTTTTGGTGTTCTTTGATCTACTATGAAAGGGCATATATGTGGATTTATCTCGGATTGCACTGATAGCTGCATATTCGTTAGTGGGTGGGTGAGTATAGTTCGTGTTATTGAGGGTTATTTAATAGAATGTACTTCACTAAGATCATGGAGGTTATATCTGAGGCTAGCTGTGTTTTGATGTAGCAACTCTCCTAATGGTACATGTTTTCATAGGACATTATACACTTGTTATTGGATGCCGGCATTTGGTGAGGACATCTGAACGTTGATGGACATTATCTCTTCACAAGTGTACGTTAATTGTAGGTCTAGTTATTACTGGCACTGAGACTCATTAGTATTTATGCTACTTATTACAATCACACTCGTTTTATCACCCCCATCAAAATTATAACACTGATATGACCTATAGGTATATTATTTAAAAAAATTAAAAAATTAAATAAAAATATAAAACAATATATAAAAAGTAGGGCATTTGGTGAGGACATCTGAATTCAATTTCAATTCAATTAAATAACTTAATTCCGGAACATTACATCCATATAAAAACTAAAGTATAAACATAAAGCATTTAATAACATAAAACATATTAATAAAAGTTTAATAAAATACAACATATTTAAATAAATTTAATAACATTAAAAATATTAATATGAATGTAGGCCATATACAGTCATATGCATGTTAAGATTAATTATATAAATGTTATATATTAAGTTAAATAGTAATACTAAGAATAATTACTGTGTTGGTGAAAATAAAAACAAACAAACAACAAATCAAAGAATTGTTATTTCGCCTTTCAAACATTGTACATATATGCTAACTTGTAGTACTGTAGTTAAATTTGCTTATTACACGTATGTTATTATTGAAAGACATCGCAACATCACAAGAACACCGTAAAACAGCAACTATAAGGCGCCAACTAGAACAACGCACGTAAAGGGCCCCCCGCGTAAACACGGAGCGTACCGATCGGTGGCATCTTTTTGAATGTGGTGAATCTGGTCTGCAGTTTCCGCGCGGTTTGCCAATTGTGGCCCGCCTTTTAGAATGCCCCCAACAACAGGCCTCCTTTGCAGTGGCCTGCCAGTCTTTTGATCTTGGCTTCCATGCCCCTTGCCCTGTTCTAACCAGCCCGCCTTGATGGCAACTGCTAAGGCCTGCTACTGTATCAGTGCCTCAGTGGTGGTGCAAAGTGATAAGAAATATTTTCTTGAGGAAAGGAAGTGGCATCCCAAGCCAGGTAGGATCTTCTATTGCTTTACACTGTTGTAGTTTTACAGCTTACCACATTGGGTAATTGAGTATCCTGCCAGACATTTCTGTTACTCATTAATATAGTATACATTAAATAGACACCACCCAACACTCATCCATTGAGGGAAATCTGTATTAGAACCCCTCAATAATTGGTTTACTTTTGTTATTAAATACTTATTAATATATTACAGCCAATGTATTGTAACAAATGTTATGATAAATACATTGGACATGGTTATCAAGAAATAAAAAGTTTCTGCTAACAGTCAGCAAAGCCAATGTGAGATCACTCAGGCCTTGTTTAGTAATATTTACACAGATTAGCACCTGTGGGTACTGGGCAGTAAAACTGGGCACCACCAGCCTGCAAATTGCCTTTGTGTGTTAGAGAAGGTCGGGCCCAGATAAGCAAGCCCTTTGTCCAAGCCAGGTATCCCACATTAAATAGGTCTCCTTGGGAGTTGTTGAAACATCACTCAGCCTAGCAAGACAGGGTAGCCTGGTGAATGGAGATACTGGTGCTAAAGGGAGAAGCCAAATCAACTTGGCTGTTAACTAGGTATGGCATCATTGCTATGATTGTGTAGAAAGGGCAGTCTGTAGCGATCTGTGCCACAATATTATTATGTTGCTACCTTATTTCTTACTGTTATCAAAGATTCAAAAGATTTTTCTGGTGCTCGTGTATGCAAGACCAAACCTTTGTATTAACTAGACAATGTCTTAATAACATTATTTTGTAACCTTATTTACTGTTTCAGTAAATGGAGTTGCATTTGATAAGTGTCATATATATCGCAAGTAAACGCTAATTTAATAACTTGTATCGTGATATTTTGTAGTTCAACAGTTTATCGCCACGCGGCGCCTCGTCGGCGGAGGTACTCTCACTGCAGCATTGTGTGTACGGTACGACCGACAGGTGAATACGTCATTGTTATCAAACTCGTGTTCTCTCTGCGTGCTGGTATGTATATGTAGGCATGTGTGTGTGTGTGTGTGTGTGTGTGTGTGTGTGTGTGTGTGTGTGTGTGTGTGTGTGTGTGTGTGTGTGTGTGTGTGTGTGTGTGTGTGTGTGTGTGTGTGTGTGTGTGTGTGTGTGTGTGTGTGTGTGTGTGTGTGTGTGTGTGTGTGTGTGTGTGTGTGTGTGTGTGTGTGTGTGTGTGTGTGTGTGTGTGTGTGTGTGTGTGTGTGTGTGTGTGTGTGTGTGTGTGTGTGTGTGTGTGTGTGTGTGTGTGTGTGTGTGTGTGTGTGTGTGTGTGTGGTGTGTGTGTGTGTGTGTGTGTGTGTGTGTGTGTGTGTGTGTGTGTGTGTGTGTGTGTGTGTGTGTGTGTGTGTGTGTGTGCGTGCGCGTGTGTGTGCGCGTGCGTGCGTGCGTGCGTGCGTGCGTGGTGAGTGTGAGTGTGAGGTGAGGGTGAGGGTGAGTGTGAGTGTGAGTGTGAGTGTGAGTGTGAGTGTGAGTGTGTGTGTGTGTGTGTGTGTGTGTGTGTGTGTGTGGTGGTGCGTGCGTGCGTGCGTGCGTGCGTGCGAGTGTGTGTGTGTGTGTGTGTGTGTGTGTGTGTGTGTGTGTGTGTGTGTGTGTGTGTGTGTGTGTGTGTGCGCGTGTGGTTTACACTTTTACATAATTCTTTTCTCCAGCCCGCTGGGGCATTGGGTTGGATGTTTTGTCGCGTTGCGGGGCGGGCCAGACCAGTGCGGCGAGGGCCCGGTTGAACGCCAGGATATGGCAACATATGCGGGGCGGCGGGCTGCCGGCCGAATGATATAGTTGCGGGGCGGGTGCGGGCTGAGCTTACCAGCCCATGCAGTTTATCTCAAAATTGGCACATTGTTTGTGCCTGTTAATTGGGGAATTATCTGGCAGCCCTTTGTGTGTGACACTGTGTGTTGTGTGGTGCCCAGTTTTACTGCACGTGTGCGTCTAATCAAGGATTCTATGGCTATAGAATCCTTGGTCTAATGTTATGCATGCGTGGGGTATCCCAACTAGCATGGCAGCATGTATGACTGCATGCATGGCGCATGCATGCGTGTGTGTGCGTTTAACTATGTTATGATAACATGTGCTAGATGACATTTTGTAACAGAACTTTTAGTAACTGTTGAAAACATTTAGAATGTGTCATAGTTTCATTGTTTTGCCCTGCCAGCTTCAGGCATTCATTAGTGGGT
Organism: Ridgeia piscesae; assembly: GCA_025642075.2. Classification (NCBI taxonomy): domain Eukaryota; kingdom Metazoa; phylum Annelida; class Polychaeta; order Sabellida; family Siboglinidae; genus Ridgeia; species Ridgeia piscesae. The sequence goes on along the minus strand of JAODUO010002047.1, from coordinate 8,773 downwards.
GCAGAAATTAATTCACAGTAAAAGAAAAAGTAACAGTTTTATCTAAGAAAAGTCACAGGAAATAAAGTCACAAAACAATGTTATTTAGACACTGTCTAGTTAATACAAAGGTTTTGTCTTGCTAGGCTGAGTGATGTTTGAACAACTTCCAAGGAGACCTATTTAATTTGGGATACCTGGCTTGAACAAAGGGCTTGCTTATCTGAGCTAGACCTTCTCCAACACACAAAAGGAATTAGCAGGCTGGTGGTGCCCAGTTTTACTGCCCAGTACCCCTGATGTGCTTAACCTGTATAAATATTAAGGTCTGAGTGATCTCATGCTGACTGTTAAAAAAAACTTTTCATTTCTTGATAACCATATCCAATATATTTATCATAACATTTATTACAAGACATTGGCTCTAATATATTAATATGTACTTAATACAAAATTCTTAAGGAGTTCTAATACAAATTTCACTTAATGGCTGAGTGTTGGCAGGTTATTTAATGTAGAATATATTACTAAGTACTGGGAATGTCTGGTAGGATACCGAATTACCCAACCTGGTAAGCTGTAAAACTACAACAGCGTTTTTAGTTAGCTACAAGAGAAAAGTACTTTTGTGTTTACTTCAAGTACATATCTTTACTTTTTACTTGTATTTCAAGTAGATTTTTCTAAAAGTACTTTTACTTTTAATTGAGTAGCCTTTTATAGAATTAGTTTTACTTTTACTCAAGTACAAAATAAATGTACTTACTCCATCTCTGATAATAATATAAAATTATATATATATATATATATATATATATATATATATACATATATATATATATATATATATCAGAGATGGAGTAATCAATCTTCAAACACTGTTGTAGTTTTACAGCTTATATATATATATATATATATATATATATATATATATATATATATAAAATAAGAAAATATTGAGCACTTATTAAAATTGTCATTTCTTAGAAGTTATATTAGTTTTTTTACAATAGGATACTCAACGACAGACCACATCCACGTCGTTAACCAACTGAATGAGAAGTGCAGGGAATATAATATCTCACGCTGCATCGCATTCGTCGACTACGAGAAAGCCGGTGCAAACTCAAGCAGTGCTGACCTCGCTTCAAGAACAGGACTTTGAAGATGTGTATATGGAGCTCCTGAAGGCAATCTACACAAACAGCTCGATGACAGTCCACCTACACAAAGAAAGCAACAAGATCAACACCAGGAGAGGAGTACGACAGGGAGATACCATATCGCACAAGCTATTCACGGCAGCACTCGAAAGCATGATGATATGTATGTATGTATGCATGCATGCATGCATGATGCATGCATGCATGCATGCATGCATGTATGATATGTATGTATGTATGTATGTGTATGTATGTATGTATGTATGTATGTATGTATGTATGTATGTATGATGATGCATGCATGCATGCATGCATGCATGTATGTATGTATGTATGTATGTATGATGCATGCATATATATATATATATATATATATATATATATATATATATATATATATATATATATATATATATATATAATATTATATGTCATGCATAGATTATAAAATGCAAATGAACTTTTGAGCACTTACTTTTTCATTTCTGAGAAGTTATATTTAGTTTTTGAAAAGAGACAATTAGTATTCACTTAGTTTCATTTTTGAAGTCTTGCTATGTCTGTTCCCAGCACGACAACGGAACGTCGCTTCGTGCGCCTGTGCAACTGCGACCCCGAACACTTGCTCGACTCGCTCAACGACATGTACATGCGCTGTCAACTGACGGCGACGGTAGCAACGAGCGCTGGCAAGGAAATACCATGTCACAGGTATGTGACACACATGTCAGTGTCACAAATATGTGAAATATATGTACGTGTACACATAGGTGATATGTATAATTATGCATGCATGTATGTATGTATGTATGTATGTATGTATGTATGTATGTATGTATGTCTGCCTATATATATATATATATATATATATATATATATATATATATATATATATATGCGCGTGTAAGATTTCTGTAAATGCAAATATTGAAATGTTTACTTGTTTATGCAGGGCCTACGGAAGTGCCAGGTGCCTAGAGCCGTCGAGTGTCTTCATTGTCTTCCTCCGGCACCTACTATGTACATGTGTACCATAAGCCGCAACTGATAGTTATGTCGCTTTACAAATATGAAAGTATACATGGTTGTTTTAGAGGTGCGTGACGTAGAGCTTACGTCCGTGCCAGCCAGGTACCACAATAACTAATCCGACAGAGGGCGCTCTAACGCAACTAGAGTCTTAGTGCCATCTTTTATGTATTCATGACGTGTGTAAAATGCGGAACGTTTTGCCGAACATTTTGCGGAACGCTTGTTTAAATCATCCTGCAATCAGCTGTTGAACTCGCAAGTGAAACCAATGTTAATTGCACGGTCGAATACAATACAATAGATTTTACCCGCCTAACATCGCGCACTGGCATTCATTGATATTAGTGCCAAAAATGAGTATGTTTTGTAAGATCATGTGATCGGTTCGCGGCAAGAACACGTGGGCCATTTCTACATAATCTCGGGTGACCAAGAACATGTGACCAGTGCACGACAAAATAATCGGGACCGCGCCATTTCTACTGTAAATGTGCATTAATGTAGACAATATGCGTTCATAATGACGGGAAAGTTATACGATATCAATATTTAACTACCCGGGGTATGTGTGACGTAGCAGTCTCGTGTGAAGCATTCGGCGAGCTGTAGATGATTTTAAACATCCGTTCAGGAATCGTTCTAGCACACCTGTTCAGTGTTAGGCTACCAGTCGACGTTCCGTCGGCTCATTCGGCTGTAAATGTACATTAAAGTACATATTATGCCTTTACATTGACGGACATGTTAGAGTATATCAATATTTAGCTATGTGTGAGGTATCGGAGTCATGCGAGTTCAACAGCTAATTGAGGATGATTTAAACAAGCGTTCCGCAAAACATGCAAACAAATCCAGGTTAGTCGCTAGAGGCGCTGATACGCAACTAGGGTCTAGTTGCGTGTCAGCGCCTCTAGCGATTAACGTGGATATGTGAAACCCCATTATATCGCAAAAGTAGCGAGCTACGATGCGCAGGGAGATATATAAAACAGTATTATTATGTTGGCTAGTAATCCCGGACACGTGTCTATATGTCACAGATCAAAGATTCTGAGTAGACTATTTATTGTGCACTACATCTGTCTATGAACACAGGTTGTCATTCAATGGTGATTTTACCCTTTATCCAGCGAAATTCTGGCTGCGAGCTCACCGGTTCTGTTCGACCAAATCGTGTCGGAACCCCCCGTTCCGTTGGCTGGTGGCCAGATCGTTCTCGATGGCATAAAACCGGAAGTGATGGACATACTGGTGAATTACCTTTATTCGGCCGAACTGCGGCTGTGTGACGACACCGTGGCCGGCGTGGTGACTGCGGCAGTCAAGTGGCGTTTGCCTGCGGCGTGTGGCGCCGGCTGCGACTACTTGCGACGGAGGCTGGAGCCACACAGCGCCATCGGCTGTGCCCAGTTCGCCGCCAGGCTGCTGAATGAGTCATCGGTACCAGAGGTGGCACTCGAGACACTGCTCAGGGAAGTCCGCAGGTAGGGATAACGCACTGCTTCACATCCGGGTTCACTTACGGGTTCGCTATTTGATTTCAGACGGTTTGCACAAATATAATGTGGTCATGGATGTGTGTGAGAGTGCATGCGGACG
>JAODUO010002047.1:0-2500 GCA_025642075.2 Ridgeia piscesae | reverse complement strand
GTGTGTGTGTGTGTGTGTGTGTGACGTGGCAAAAAGTATAGTATAGTTGGTCCTCCCTCTCTAGGTACATAGTCGATCATCTGAGGCAGGTGTTGACGGAGAACGAGTTTGTAACGATCGCCAGGAGGGAGGACATGGAGAAGAGCGTGCTCTCTAGTCGGGGCAGCTGCTCGCTGTCGCTGGCTCTCGAGAAGTTAATCAAGTGGTACTACAGGAGCACGGCGACACGAGATACCGACTTTCTCCAACTTATCACAGGATTGTGTTTTCTGCATTGTCGAGACGACTTCAACGGTGTCTCGTCGCGTGTGACTCTTAAAGAGAACCTGCTTGTTCATCAGAGTTTCTAGATTAGTATGCCGGTATCATTGTAACCAAGGGTGGCATGTTGCGAAGTAAAAATACTCCGTTAAAATATTTAAGTAGTTTATTTTTAAATAATCGGCATCTAACGGAGTACAATTTTAATAAAGGATTGTACTTGTAACTTTGTAGTTTTAATCTAAAGTAACAATACTTTTTGCTTACTTTTATTTAATAAACAAACATAAATGTTTGAAATTGCTTTTCCACAATAAATGCTCCAATGACGACTTTTGCTATAAATAGGCCAAATGATTTTGTTTGTTGCGCCTCTGAGCTTGACTATGCAAAGCAAAAGATATAGGCGCTATATAAATGTTATAATAATTATTGCTATTAGTATCCTAGTTATTTTATTTTAGTGAATATTACTGGGTTAAGGTTTATGTTATGCCACCTGTAATGTTTAAATTAAAACTTGAATTATACTTTTACTATTACTCTTAATTCAAGTACTTTGACGTTTTACTTTTTTTCAGTGTATTTCTACTTTTACTTCAGTAATTTAAGGTGAGTAAAAGTAGTTAAGTCAACACAGATTGTAACGTATTTTTAGGAAACATAACGGACATCCATATGATCTAGCCGCAGTGCAATTTCGCGGTCAGTGCCCACCTCACGTCAAGCGACCGAGCTGTGTATGACACGGCTGACTCCGGGCCACGAGGCATGCGATCTACCACTACTGGGACACACGTCGACCGCTGTGCATTCCATCAGTTACTCACTACTTTGTGTGCCTGCCGAATGCAAATATACTACACAGGACCTTTGTCGGAAGACAGATATGACGAAGGAGATTATGAACAAAAGTTTTGAAATTATGAATATACCTATGTGACAAAGTCAAAGGGGCAATGTAGAGAGGGACAAAGCGCACACCCACCTAACACCTAAATCGTACGATATACATTCCAGCGGCGTCATCTACCGATTAGTAGTAGCATTATGGTGCCAACATCATCATCCACGATGACGTCATCTCACACGCCATCAATAACTGGGCGTGAGACGAGCAACACTCGCTGTCGGTGAATTGTGCTGCTCGTAGAGGATGTTGAGAGGACGTAGGGGCAGGCTCAAGTCAACGAGGAGAGGACGTAGGGGCAGGCTCGAGTCAACGAGAAGAGGACATAGGGGCAGGCTCAAGTCAACGAGAAGAGGACATAGGGGCAGGCTCGAGTCAACGAGAAGAGGACATAGGGGCAGGCTCGAGTCAAGGAGGAGAGGACGTAGGGGCAGACTCGAGTCAACGAGGAGAGGACGTAGGGGCAGGCTCAAGTCAAGAGGAGAGGACGTAGGGGCAGGCTCAGTCAACGAGAAGGACATGGGGCAGCTCAGTCAACGAGAAGAGGACATAGGGGCAGGCTCGAGTCAACGAGAAGAGGACATAGGGGCAGGCTCGAGTCAAGAGGAGAGGACGTAGGGGCAGACTCGAGTCAACGAGGAGAGGACGTAGGGGCAGGCTCGAGTCAAGGAGGAGAGGACGTAGGGGCAGGCTCGAGTCAACGAGAAGAGGACATAGGGGCAGGCTCGAGTCAAGGAGGAGAGGACGTAGGGGCAGACTCGAGTCAACGAGGAGAGGACGTAGGGGCAGGCTCAAGTCAACGAGGAGAGGACATAGGGGCAGGCTCGAGTCAAGGAGGAAAGGACGTAGGGGCAGGCTCGAGTCAAGGAGGAGAGGACGTAGGGGCAGGCTCGAGTCAACAAGGAGAGGACGTAGGGGCAGGCTCAAGTCAACGAGGAAAGGACGTAGGGGCAGGCTCGAGTCAACGAGAAGAGGACATAGGGGCAGGCTCGAGTCAAGGAGGAGAGGACGTAGGGGCAGACTCGAGTCAACGAGGAGAGGACGTAGGGGCAGGCTCGAGTCAACGAGAAGAGGACGTAGGGGCAGACTCGAGTCAACGAGGAGAGGACGTAGGGGCAGGCTCGAGTCAACGAGGTGAGGACGTAGGGGCAGGCTCGAGTCAACGAGGAGAGGACGTAGGGGCAGGCTCGAGTCAAGGAGGAGAGGACGTAGGGGCAGGCTCGAGTCAAGGAGGAGAGGACGTAGGGGCAGGCTCGAGTCAAGGAGGAGAGGACGTAGGGGCAGGCTCGAGTCAAGGAGGAGAGGACGTAGGGGCAGGCTCGAGTCAAG